>OX465289.1:185188769-185303769 GCA_949987695.1 Merzomyia westermanni
CACCCCCATATCCCGTTAGTTTATTTTAACCTCTTCAGTTTCCTCTAACTGCTAAATTTTCTATTCATAATCTCCTCTTTCTTCCTTTTCCTCTGCGGGTACTCATATGTACATACATAGTTTCAAAGGTATACCGGTTTAACCTTTTTTTTGGTCTTGCTACCGCTCACTTTTCCAAGGTTTTTTTCCTGAACCTACTATGACAGTTTAAGAGACATCGACAATACACCGTGGTTATTAATGAAGCACAAACAAAACATCAAATATTTTTCAAAAATTATGTAACTCTTTACCAAGTGACATATATCCAAATATCATTAAGTTACACCAAATACTCTCAGACTTATGACGCATTGAAATTTTGTATAGTCTGGAGGCGTGGAACCCCCCACATTTCCTAAACTATATATAACCCATGCTGTAACCAGTGAACCCAAAAATATGCTGTGAAAATTGCGCTAAGATCGGCTACGTACTTTGGACGCCTAAAAAGGACACACAGACACATATTCATTTTTATTTATAAGCTGATAATAGTACACACATTTGCAATTGAAGATAAATTTCGAGGAAATGTTTACGACGTCAAATCTATATTCCTTCTTTTCTGTAGCTTTTCGTACAGATAATTTGTAAAAATGTAACCAATATACGCCGGAGTACATTTTTTGGACTGTCAATAATTGCGATGAGACCAATATAAAATATAAAAAAAACAGGTGACCAAGTCTCTTCGGAATTTTTGATGCGTTAGATATCACATTGACATAGTACACAACGCTATCAATTGTTCTTGTAGAGAAATAAAATCATGTTATAAATATTAACTAAAGTTTTTTATACTTAACAAAGAATCGAAGAACTGCCGATTTTCTTTTAGCCCTTGCATTACGTGAGTTCCAATATTGGTTATGAAGAAAACTTGCACCGAAGCATCAAACGCTCTGTCATTGGCTCTGTCATTGGCTCTGTCATTGGCTCTGTCATTGGCTCTGTAGTATCGTTCAAATTGTTTAACCTTAGTAACCTATGCTGGTTCCTTTTATTTCCATTAATTTTGAACATTTTCAAATTATAAAGATGTACTTTTTAATAATAAAAACACAATATTCGTAAACTGAATGCGACTATTCACTTTTACGATTTCGTTTGAAATTTGTTTTCATCAAACAGCTGATTGCTCTTATGGCCAACTGTGCTGCCACAATAACATTTTTATTTACTTACAAGTGAAAGTGGTAATCGAATTTTGGATTCCTCTACATGAGTTATGGTCTAATTAGACGTTAGTTTTTTCTAAGTATGCTAAAAACTTTTCTAAAACTTCCACGAACTAGTAGTTATTTATAAGATAGCTGTTTTTTGCAATTAATATTTTTTACTCCAGGATAACCTTATAATTGAATTTCCCAAATCGAAAGCTTTGCAACAAACCCTTTTCCCTTTTTCCATTCCAGCTCATGCGTGTACTACGGAATTTCAATATCACCAAAATCAGCGATTTGGAATTGATATCAAATAGCACAGATCGCCTGGACATTACATTTCATTTCTTTGGCATAAAGGGTGATTCGAATCGCATACGCGAGGCCATCACTCGTATGGTGGAACGTGGACGTATCGGAAATATTACATTAGTATCGAATTATCATCTGTTCGATGAAAACCCACCGTTAAATTTGTTGGTGAGTGAAACTCATAAATGTACCTCCTGCAGAGGTGGGCACACTGCATAGATTAATTTGTTTCTTTTCACTTGGGCAACAAATTTACAATAGCGCTTTCACTTTCACTATAGTTGCACTAAATATTTAATGTAATATGCCCAACTCTGTTCCAAGGCATAAAGTGCATGATATTCTGCAAACTTAAATTCAATAAATATGATAAGCTGATTTTTAAATCAACACAAACATTAACCTTTATTTATACGAATGTATGTATACTAGCATCATTTACATGTAATATTAAGTGTTAATTAATTTCGCCATTTAAAAGTGGACCAACCATTTTAAATGATATTTGCAAGCAATAAAAAATCAATCAACACGCACTCACTCACGCATACGTAACCTGAAGCACATGCGCTCACTATTCCAATATTCTGGATACTCATAAAAGATGATCAAATTAATTAATTATACACAAAAGTGTATAAAATTATACTGATACGATGTTTTACAATGGATTCACGCTTAAAAGCGTGACAGACATGCAAGTTTTTTTTTTCGTTTGAAACTGTCACTCAATACTTTTAATTAAAAATATTCATTTTCATTAAAAAAGAATCAAAACAAAACGAAACAAGTAAGGAAAGGGCTGTTTTCGACTGTGCCGAAAACTTTATACCTTTCATGAATACGCATCACGGTTTTAAGTGTCCGATCCTTACTTACATTAGTACAAACTCTGCAAAACTGATCATTAAAAGATACATAACCCAAACCCCATTTATCGGAACAATCGATTGTATGGGAGCTATATTTTATGTAGGTCCGATCTGGCTGATTTTCACTACACACATTATATATATAATATGTACCAAACCTGAAATATTTTACGTTCCTAGCTTTTAAATTGCAAAGTTTGTAGCCCAAGCCCCATTTATCGAAACTATCGATTATATGGGAGCTATATGTTATGTTAGTCCGCTCTGGCGGATTTTCACTACACACATTATATATATAATATGTACCAAACCTGAAATATTTTACGTTCCTAGCTTTTAAATTGCAAAGTATATAGCCCAAAAGCCCATTTATCGAAACTATCGATTATATGGGAGCTATATATTATGTTAGTCCGATATGGCTGATTTTCACTACACACATTATATATATAATATGTACCAAACCTGAAATATTTGACGTTCCTAGCTTTTTAATTGCAACTGTTATTGCCAAAACCCATTTATCGAAACAATCGGTTGTATGGGGGATATGCGTTGTATTGGTCCGATCTTGTTGGTTCCGACAAATGATTAATGTTTTACAAAATGGCGGCCCCCAAATTTTTGCGAGATATCTCAAAAACTAAGGGACTAGTTTGCGTTCAAACAGACAGGGACGGTCATGGCTTAATCGGCTCAGCTCATCGCCCTGTTCATTTCTGTATACTTATTGGTGGGTCTATCTCTTCTTCTTCTCATACCATTTTGTGTTCATGAAAGGTATATAAAGCAAAAAAAAAAGAAAAGTGCATCAAAATTATGTTGAAAATATAAATTTAATAAAGGAGAATAATGCGCACAAAAGCATGCAATATTTGTCGAGTTTGACAGTGGATTAGTTAGCTGCAGTTGCTAATAAAATTGTATATAGAAAGCAAATTGATCGAGTGCGATATTAAGAAACCTTTCATTGGATTAAGGTGCAACTCGTAGTATGCCTTTGTGTTCAAAAGAAAAAGTACATACGTAGTGCATACTTTTAGGCACTGCACATCTCATACCAACACCGTCAGAGTCCGGTAGTTACCAAGCAAAAACTGCGGTTAGTATATTTTGAATCCGGCATGAGTCCCAAAGAAGATGCTACTAATTTCCGTTTTGATCGCTTTATAGGGGTTAAAGTGATGCCTTTTCATGGTAATTGTTGTTGGAGCAGTGATCGAATTTTTTTTATGTTTGTTTGTTAATTGATATTAGAGGAAAAATTGCAACTATATGCACATCGATGGTATGGGATGACATTTTTCGAAGTGCCCAACTTCTCATCAGACCCCTTCTCGGACACTGGAATACGAACCCAAGTGTCTGCACCACAGCCGCTGTTTTCTTTGACCATGCCCTGTCAAGAGACTTATTGGTCCTTTTTATGCCTCAACGGGTAGTTTCGAACAGATCCTCTTCATTCACCTGCGAGTATGGTCGGACAAGTCTACCTACCTATAAGTAGGCTACACAAATTAAAAGCGATTTATCCTAACTATTGCTATAACGAAATAGTTAGGATTAGTTATAGCCCATTGCAGACGAAAGGTATTGCCCGCAGAGCACTCTCTTCAAAGATCTTTGGCACGATTTTTTATAGCTTAATAATATTCAGAATTTATGTTTTACTAAAACTTAATTTTAGTTTTATCGATCATTAAACGCTGCTTCGAAAGAAAACTAAACCCATTCGTCATACATTAGAGACATCGCACGGGCTATAGCGCTGAAAGTGTAGTCTGATGTCTCTCCTAACTAATCAGTTCCTGAAGTCCTGCCAAACTACCTTTCCGGGCTATCGAAAGATACTAGAAGTCATTGTAAGTCGCAGTTTTTGTTTGTATTTACTAAGAGATTTCTGAACATTAAAACTATCACAAAGAAGTAGCTAGAAGGTATAGTCAAGATAATATGGAGAAGAGCTACCCTATAGAAGGAGAATTTTCTACCCCGATTAGGGAGTACTATGCACTCAGGGTCTTCCAATTGATAACCTGCACTGTTGTGTTAAGCGATCTCTGTTATAGATCTTGTACACCCTGATTGCGTTTTTGTCAAGGAACATAGGTCTAGAAGCAAGTCGACGCCGACTCCTACTTCTGTTTTTCAACGTATGTCGAACACAGTTTATTTTATTCACGAAATCGAACAGAGTGCAGACTACTCTCTGAATTATTCATGACAAGCAGCTGTCCTGGAAACTTTATTTTTGAGGTAGAGAGAGCGATTTACCGATTCTCTGACATATTCATCTGATTGCAACAAACTTGATACTGCTTGCAGAGCTGAAGAGCTTATCAAACTTTCGAAGAAGTAGTAGAAAGATAAACTTAAACTTAAACAGTAGATTAGCGAACTTATTTAGAGACGAAATAAGTCGGCGTGACTGCCGGAACGTGATAGGTCCTTAAGCCCTGAGGTCTTCACAATATTCATAGTTATAGATTTCTATATTCAGTCAGCTAAACAAGAATTTAAGTGCTCATAAGACACTATTCGATTATGGTCTGGATGTCATGGAATATATTCTAATCCCGCAATTCGCTTGATCTAAATACAGGGTGGCTAATGAAAGCCGCTACCAAAAAAAAATTAAATAACTTTTTTTCTATTTAATGAATATGGTTAATTTTTTTTTTATTTTGCAGATTGACTTTTACGTTTAACAAAAATGGATAACTGGGACACTGAAACAAGAATTTGGATTGTCCGCCGCTATCACGCACTGGAGTCCGTAGTTTCGGTTCAAAGAGAGTATAGGCGCACGTTTGGCGGCAATCCTCCGAGCAGATGGACCATAATAAGACTTGTAAACAATTTTGCCGAGCATGGGACAGTCAACAGAAGACCTTACCATCGAAACCCTTCAGTTCGAACGGAGGAAACAATCGCTGCTGTAGCTGCTGCCATACAAAACAATCCACGTGTTTCGACAAGAAGCTTATCTGCTCAAATGGGTGTAAGCAGACAGTCATTACAGTCAATTATGCACAAAGATTTGGACTTATTCCCATATAAAATTCAAATGGCCAACAAACTGAACGCTGCAGACTTGCCGATTCGCTTGGAATTTTGCCAGAAGATGCTTCAAATGGTGGAAGAGGATGGAAACATGTTGAACTGTCTTTTCATGTCTGACGAGGCCCATTTCGATTTAAACGGCAACATAAACAAACAAAATTGTCGAATATGGAGTGCTTCCAACCCACAGATACTCCATGAGACGGAATTGCATCCACTTCGTGTCACAGTGTGGTGTGCAGTTTCATCACGCTGCATTGTCGGGCCCTACTTCTTCGAAGAAAACGGTCACACCGTTACGGTTACTGGAGACCGTTACTTGAGCATGTTAAGAGAGTTTTTCTATCCAGAATTACGCCGAATGAGAATTTCTTTCAACTCTGTGTGGTTTCAGCAAGATGGTGCAGCTCCTCATATAGCCCAACCTGTTATGACAGAATTGCGACGAAAATTTCCCAATAAGCTGATATCCAGAAACTCCACATTCCGTTGGCCACCCAGGTCGCCTGACCTTACTGCACCTGACTTTTTCTTGTGGGGTTATTGCAAACAGGAAGTCTTCAAAGCAAAACCAACAAATTTGAATGAACTAAGGCAATCCATTCGAGAAACAATTGCGGCTATTCCTGTCTCAACTCTCCAAGCAGTAATGAACAACTTTTTGGTAAGATGCCGCACATGCATCGACGAGCAGGGGGGGCATTTAAATTCCATTATTTTTAAAACTAATTAAGCTATATTTAATAAAATTTAATGAGCTTTAACATGAATAAAAGAAAAATGAATTCCATACACTGAAAAAAAAATTATTTGAGTTTCTTAATGTAGCAAAATTCATCAGCCACCCTGTACTTAACCTCAACAAATTTGGGGCTAAGAAACTTTATCCGTTGAGGTGTACTTATCCTAATAAACGACTAAAACCCATAAACGGCAAGGTCGATGTTCCGTGGTAGTCGGGTTGGTACCGAGAGGTCATACCAAAAGAGTCAATATCTGTAACACCTTCCAACTACAAAAAAAAACTTTCGTTAGAAGAGCTTGATGACAATGTTAGGGAAGGGAGATGACAACTAGGCAGGCAAAATATCGCTAATACAACAACAAAAAACAACATCTAAGTATCTAATGAGGTTACATCAACAAAACTCTTCATAAACCACCACTGTGCAATAAACTGGTATAGAAAATCATCGTTTTTAATTTATTACAACTTTGCTCTACATCAATTCACACCTTCATAATCAGGTGAATGCAACAAAAGCGCTATAAAATAAAAACTATTAAATATGTATATGAAGGTGGGGGACTTCATTATGTTTATAAGCATCAGTAGCGTGTGAAAGTAATTATTATTCCAGTACTATCTATAAACAATAGCCTCGCTTAAGCTGACCGAATATACATAATCAGCCACTGTGTATCTGCGATTCTTTGTTGCATAATATTACTCTGCTCTTGCTTGTTGCCTCAGTAGATGAGTATATTTTCATAACTCTTGCTGACCATGTGATCGATTAATTAAGCATGGATACACGCACACTCAAATAATAATTGCAATTTTGTCTAACCCCAACAAGCAAAGTAAACTTAAAATAAATCTTTAAAAAGCTTTCTGAAATAAATATAAGCTTACAAAATTCTGATTTTTCGTTTATAAAACGTTTGAAAAAAAGCGTTTCGTAATCAAAATGGTACGTTGATTAAAAGCTTATTATTAATCTAAGCCTATAAACAATTTTCAAAAAAAAGCTTTTCTTAAATGGTTTTTCTGAAACTTTATTCAAATGATATATTTCATCTTATTTAGCTGTTGCAATAAAATAAATAAAAAGTTCTAATCCACATTAAATGCTGCAACTTGAACTAATTATTAGCAGATTGCAGAAGTGGTTAAGATACAGCCATGATATTTGCTTTTATGTCGTCATTCTCATGTAAAATCTTTTCTGAAAAAAAAAAATATTTAAGTTGAAAATAAAAAAACCGACAAATAGATTTTTCTGAATTTTTTTTAACATTTACATTTCACTTTTAAAGTGAAATGATTTATAACAGTTTTTTCTTAAAGTTTATAAAAAGTTTACTTTTAACTTTCAAATAAATTAAAACAGAAAAGTCTTACATTTCGCTTATTGTAGCAAGTTTATTTTAAATTATTTTTTAAAAACATTTAGAGAAATGCTTGTTGGGACAGGTTTTTGAATTGCAATAAAAAACTTATCCGAAATAAGTGAGGAGAGGATTTTCCTCGTGTGTGACGAGTGCCTTATATCTCTTAGGGAAAGCAAAATGTCATGTTTTAAAAAAAATTAATTCGGTTATTTTATTCATAAGTCGCTAAGTGCTTACGAAAAAAAAAATGTATTACCTATTAAAAGTTTTATTTAAAAGAAAAGGAAAATTAATATTTCTTATACATCCATTTTGGAAGCTGCTAGACTTCATCAGGTACATTTTGGCAACTTCTTTTAACTATTAGGTTTTCAGAACGATTCTTTCTATCTAAACTCCATTTTCTATCTATTTGCGCAAGTTTCAATAAACTGTTGGCATAATTATTGATAATGTTGGATTAAATTTAATGTGTCCATTTTTAAGGAGATCGTAAGAATATCTAACTTTTGTTTACATCTCTTCAAGACTTGTAACGAAAACTCATAATTTCTTAGCAGTTATATTTTTAAATGATTTATGGTTATTGGTGAATTGTAGAGCCTTTTCTGCAATTTTACTGCATCAAATACCCGATGACAATTTTTTGGCTTATATTTCATATCATCATATATATTATTTCTGTAAGGTCTTTTTGTGTTAGTTCCTAATTTTCTGCTCTCATTTGGAACCAATATTAATATATAAGGTATCGTTTTAAAGTTGGGGGTTAGCTCTACATGCAAAACCATGTTTTAATTAGCGGAGTGCTTTTGTTTAAGCGTATTTTATAAAAATGAATTCTTTAAAATAAACGATTGTGAATGCACAAAAAAATCAATTTGTACTGCAACGCTATTGTGACTGTGACATCCACATGCCTCGCGACATCTACATTTGAATACTAAGACTGAACAGTGCTAGAATAATTAAAGGCATTGCGAATATCACAGCGCTCAACCCACTGCGAGTGCGCCATCTACACTTGAACATTACTAAAATAAGTGAATAAGACTGCGTTCACATTGTGTCGTAAGCTCGAGTTAAAGGGACATTTTTTGAGTTAATTCATATTGATGTTGTCAATCAACTCAAGTTTATGGCTCAATGTGAATATAATATAAGTGGTGGAATTTCAAAAAGCTGTTTGCGCATATTTGTATAATTTTTTGTGGTCTCACAACAAGTGTAGCTGAAAATCTTTTTTTATAATTTGAGAAAAAGGTTTGAAAAATCCTGGACCTGGACTAATAAAAGGTTTCAACCCATTTTTGTTTTTTTTTTTTGCGCAAGGCGCGCACGGGTCCACCTAGTTTATTAAAGTACAACTTCACTCGTCCGAGATTGCAAAGCTAATTAATTTAAAAACTAAGAATCCAATGGCATAAGCCGCAAAAATTTGGGATAGAAATTTTCCATGGAAAAGTCCAGCTATTTGACATAGATCAAATAAAGCAAATAAAAAGTCGAGTGATTTTATGAAAGAAAAAACAATGAGTGCGAAGAGTATATATTCGACGTAATAGGAGTAAATGTGTGGGTGGATTTGTTTGCTGCAGTGCATTTGCAGTAGTATATATGCGATAAAAGTGGATTAATGAAGACTGACGCTCAGACCAAACAACAAAAGCGATGGTAATGACGTTAGTTTGAGTAACAATAGCAAGAGTGCATGCGATGAGTGAACGTGTATGCATGTTTGCATGTAAAATCTACACAGAGTGAAGATATGTTGGAAATGCAGATCATGATTAAGTAATTTGTATGGTTGTAGTAGAAGACATAGCGTCTTCTTCTTCCTCATCCACACCTTATGTCAAACTATCATATCTTTGTTTTCTGTTTAAATTCTTTGTTTAGAGTTCATGGGAAAGCTATTGAGTTCGCTTCGTGTTTTATTTATTTTTAACAAAAATTCGCTGTCAAATGATATTTAACGAGTGCTTTGTGATGACATTTTAAGAAATTTTTTGATTTATGTGTGTGTGTTACAGGTGGAAAGCTTAGAAAATAGGTCGATCGTTATTGCGTGTTCCCTCTCATATGTGCATTTTGACATCTTATATATAAATAGACAAGATGAAAAAAAGTGGAACCGTTTTCTGCTAAACTATAATTCTAAGGTAAACAAATTATGTATGTATAGATAGAAAATTTTGAGGTGTACTTTTATCCGTAAATAAAAAAAATTTAAAAAATCATTTTAATATAAAAAATTTAACATAAAAGTCACACCACTACACATTCACTTATTCACACTATAGAGCCGTTTTTGTGTGAGTAAATATGTCATGCACGACTTTGTATTACTCGTGTGATCGGCTCTCACTGTGAATGCGAAGAGTTGGTAGTGGACCAATGAATAACAAGCATTCGCACTACAGCGCAGCTGTTGTGTGAGTAAACGTGTCGTGCATTTTTGCTTTAGTTGTTTTTATTGCATTGATCACCGGCTACGCTGCCCAGTGTCAGCGGCTCTCCTGAGAGCACGAAAAGTTGCTTTGTTGGAGACATAAACAAGCAATTTCAAATATGAGCAAATATGTAAACTTCATTGGTGCTGCCTCCAAACAGGGTTTACAAAAACAAAATAAATGATTACTCATAAAGAGTACTAAACACCGAAGCTTGATTTGTATTTGTGGTTGGGTTTGTGTAAATTGAAATAAAGTAAAATAAAATAAAATTAATTAAATAAGATTAAAACAAAATAAAACAAAGTTTATTAAAATAAAGTGAAGGGAAAGACAATAAAGGTAAGGAAAGGAAAGGAAAGGAAAGAAAAGAAAGGGAATGGAAAGGAAAGTAAAGAAAAGAAAAGGAAAGGAGGGGAATGGAAGGGAAGGGAAGGAAAATGAAAGGAAGGGTACGGAAAGGGAAGAATAAAATAAATTCAAAGTAGAGACTGCAGAGAGTAAAAGAAAAAATCAAGGAAAACGAAAATATGTTAGAGGAAAGGAACGACAGAGAAAGGAAGGGAGAAAGGCAGATGAAAAGTACCGCAAATAATGAAAATAAAATAAAGTTTAGTGGTTGAATTTCAACCACTGGGCGTTCTCTAGTAAGAATTAAACGACGTCAAACGGTAATTTCGTGTTGTTGGCCGATTGCGTCAACCATATATTATTGAACCATGATGCAGATGCTTTGACTGTGACATAATAAGGAGAGCGTCAACAGTTATAACATTAATAAGCATACATGAGCAGAGCGGCACTATCGTACCGAGAGAGTAAAATCGTGTGTATGCCTACAAAAGCGGAGAGCAAGAGTTGACTGAGAAATGCACGGGTGATACAGTGACCAAACATTGATGATTTGTAAAATATTTTATGATCCCAATAAACAATGAAGTAAGCTAGTTTAATAAACAATATTTTCCAAACGTTGAAATCAATTTTTCCAAACGCGTTTGTAACCAAAAACTTTCACAAACATTTAAATATGTTTTCACAATTGTACGGTAGCTTTGGGGAATTAACTTGAGGTGAATTTTCTGAAAGGTGAACAGTTTACCAATTTTCAAAAATAATGCTACATAATTAACCTACTTGATTTATATGAACTTTATTATATGACTGACGTGGTGCAGCAGTACTGTTGCCGGCCCACCACACCGAAAGGCCCAAGGTTCGAGTCCTGGGACAGGCAAAATCAAAAGTGATTTGAAAAAGGTTTTTCTATAAAACATATTTTAAAATAATTATAATAATTTATTAAATAAAAAAAGTTGGGGAAATTGTCGGGATTCAAACCAGCACCCTTCAGCGCAAAGGTCATATTCATTAGTTTTCAACGTCGTTGCCTAAATTGGAGTTTTATCAATCAGTTTTAACAAACCCTTACTGTACGTTGAATAAAACGTTAATTAAAAATGTTTTTCAAAACCTCATTTGCAATTGTTTAAAAAGGGATCACTTTCGTTGATTATACAATTTTTTCTAAACGTTTAACAATGATTATAGTAAACGTTTCCCAAAAAAAGTAAGTTTATCGTAAGCTTATAGTAAACGTATTTTGCTTATTGGCTATATTTCCAATTGTGCGGGAATCCAAATATTTTTAATTTTAAATAGCGCTGAAAAGCAAGAAATGCTCGAAGTTATTAAATGTGTTAACAAAATAGTTCATACGTTATACGTTTCGGCTTCGTATATACATTTCGACATATTTATCCTGAAACAAATATTTCAAATAAATATTTTTCATCGCAATCATAGTAAACCCAATTAGATAATTAAATACTTACTGCTATAACGAAGAAAAATTTACCGTAATCGCGATTTGTCCCACTGTTGTATCACTCAAATTTATACGGTACCAACTTCCAGCATAATGAAGTTCTGATAGATATCCTTTCATCTGATCAATAAGTGGCATCAGATAATTTTAATATATGCATTGCCGATATTTTTAATGTGTGCTCAAAATAACGCATAACATTTTTGTAAATACTTCTTAGAGATTGGGGGTTATAGCTCCCTAAAAGGTATTGACGAAAGTTGCATCTTTTAATGCAATATATCCTGAATACTAGCAGCCAGATACCTGATATCAGCGTCGTATCAGCTTAGAAGAGTGGGAGGTATTGAAAAAGGGGTGTGGCGGCTTTTATGCAAAATTGAACTGTGGAATCTTCTAAGCTACTTTGCTCAAATTGGTTCAACTTTTTATAGCTTTCATGAACATGAAATCAGCCGATTTTTGTAAGTATGAAAATTAAAAAGATGGAACAAACAACAAGTATATCGAAATGATCAAGATGATGAACTGAGTTGATTTAGTCATGTCCGTCTATCTACCCATCTGTCTATTTGAATACAAACTATACACTCAGTTTGAGAATAAAAGATCAGACTAATGTAACATATACCCCCATTCATATCCATTATTCCGATAAACCGTGTTTGGGCTTGATATCTTTCAATTAAGTTGGTAAGAATAATAATACAAAATTTAAAGTTCATGATAGAAGAAACTAGTCTGGAACTATAACTTTCTGCCTAAAGTCAAACCAGCTCTGCAAATGTCCGACTATTTTTAAGTTCGTTAAAATAATGTGAGCCTTTTTCTAGTTTCGTAACAATGCTTACTCAATGTATTCTGCTATTGCTCATACTTTTGTTCATTCGCATTTAAATAAGTATCTCTTCTATTTATTTATACATACATCTACATATGGCATTCAATTTCTCATTGTAGGAACTGACAATTAATCAAAAATCAGCGATACGTGAAGACAGTGAATTTATAATTTCATGCACCGCCCAAGGATCATCGCGTATGCAATTCCAGTGGTTCAAGGATGGTGCGCGTGTTAACACATCGAAGGCTACGAGGTAAGGACGTACATTAATGTGAATGTTTTAATGATTGTTATACAATGGAAATATGCTTTAGGCAATTTGTAACCTTTAAAAATATGTATCTGCTTTGTTTATTGTTGAGAGGCGCATGTAGGGTAATCGTAAAACTTAAAATAAAAAACAAATTATATATGCCTAAATGTGAGTACTGGGGTGCTAACAACTGTTCGACAATTTTACTGGACGTTTTTCTGGAGTTCTAGTTCTCAGAATAGTTTGCAAAATCTTTCTTTGTAAGCTTATCCAATTCAATATGAAGAACCCTTACTCATTCTTCGCAATTTTTTCAAATAACGCATAAATGTAAGGTGTGAGAGGGTCGGTTTTGTTCCTTGATAGTTTAATAAAGGTGTGAGAGGGTCGGTTTTGTTCCTTGATAGTTTACTAAAACCAGGATAGGATCCAGGAACGCCTTGATCCTTGATCATTTTTATACTTATTTGAAAAAAAAAAAAATTAAATAAAAATAAAAAAAATTATTCATTCGCAACTATTTTCATTTCATTTCTGTGAACCTATCGAGCAGATTTCTTAGTAACAAACCATGTAAATTAGAAAAAGAAGTTCCAATTGGAAACAGCATTTTTTTCATAGACTTCTGCAATATCAAATTCAGAACGAACAATTTTCGTCCACTTTGGCCTTAATCGGAACTATAATCTCTTCCTATACAGAAGAATATTCAGAGATCCTCTGAACAAGTTCGAATAGGAGCCAATATGCTATACCACCGACTTCCAAAGCAATACACGCAAGTGAAAGCTTTAGTGAGCTTTTTCACATATAGCACATAGTACAGGCAGTACAAAAACCCGCCCATTGTTGGAAATTTAATGACTAGCAATATGAGCTTCAGAGATTTCAAGTTACAGCAGTAACAAGATAGTGTCTTCTATATTTCAATAAAGGTCTTCAGCAACGCATGAGTAAAGAAACCATTCAATATCGTGTAGTAATTATTTAGTGATTCGCAAACAAACATGCATACAAACACACAGCGCGAAATTCAAATAACTGTTGCTTCGCTCTATGCGCTTATGCTCTCGTATATTTGCTTACCTTAATATGAATTTAATGAGCACTTTTCTCTCAGGGTTTCGTTATCGAAATACGCATTATATATGTTTCTTAATAATACATTTACGCCCCCTAGCGATATACCCATGTGCATGCGTATGTATGTATGTACTCTTGTATTACAAAAAGGATGATATTAATAGCACAAAATTGAATTAAGTTATGTGAGGCGTATTTGTTACGGCATAGTTATATATATTCGAGATAAGTTATCCGCATCCCTGCACACTTTGTCACATTTGTTTGGTAATCAGCTCCGTGATTGGGGGCGGAAGTACAAGGTGGCGCAAAAGTAAGCTTCCGATGTTCAGCATATCGGTTGTGGCACGTGCAGTGTGTGCTGTTGCACCGTCTTGTTGGAACCACATGTTTTCCAATACCAATTCATCAAGTTGCGGCAAAAAGAACTCGTTGATCATTGCTCTGTAGCGCTCACCATTCACAGTAACCGTTTGGCCCCCACCGATTATTGGTCAAATAAATAGTCAGCAATATTCCGCGTTCTGGAGCAGTGTAGCGTAACATTGTTTACTAACGTGTATTTCGCATGTGTTTACTACACAAATGTCAAAACAGAACTGACTTTAGGGGCCAATCGCAAAGTTTATAGCATTTTCTGATAGGAGGATTACTTTTGCGCCACCTTGTACAAGTGTATTGACAATATTTATATTTACTTTCATTACACGCATTATGCTCAAAGCTGACAGCGTGTTAGCAGCTCTTGGATTGCGTGGGAAAATTAACACGTTTAAATGAAAGCCTCTTTTGAGCGTAATTTTATTACTTTAAATCATATTTGTTTTGGATTACGCTGATGATATTACAATACATGGTGTTAAAGACATGGAAGAACACTTAATGGAATTTTAAATACCCATTTTTTATATTCTTAAAATCTAACATTTACAAATGAATTTAATACAAATATGTACTCACCGATGTATTTTATATACATATATACACATTCCTCTGAATTTTACATTTATATTTACCTTTAAACTTATTTACTCATTTTTGAACTCATACTTGCCTTTAAGCTTATCTTGAACTCATTTATATATAAACATATATTAAAAATTGTGACCGTCCCTAATGTAACATTCTGCAAAACCAATGCAAAAGTACCGGTCTTTATTATGTAGCTTAGGCATATACATACATATCTTAGTATATAAAAATCTCCTGTGCGTAAGTCTGTTGTCACTAAACTCCTTCTAAACTCCTGAACCCATACTCCTGAAGTTTTGTTTGTACACTCAAGTGGGCTCGAGGATGTGGTAGATTCATAATCCAGACCACTGGATAATGTGAGCGTGGCACCTTCCATACAAACCCGGTTTTCCGAACCGCATATCTCTAGAAGCCTTTAATGTAGAATATTTAAAATTGATAAGGAGTTTAATCAATCTCTAACACCGCAAGAAAAAAAGGAAGGAAGAGAGGAGTGGGCATGGCACTTCCCATACTAATGCGATTTTCCGTACTGAATATCTCTGAAAGTATTTATGGTAGAATATTGAAAATTGGTAGGAAGCTAAACGAGTCCAACCTTTAACAGCTCAAGAACAAAAAAGTGGAAGACAGAAGTGGGCGTGGCACCTCCTATACAAATGAAAATTTTCATACTGCATATTTTCGGAAGTATTTATGGTAGGACACTGAAATTTGGTAAGGAGTTCAACTAGACCAATATCTAACACCTGAAGAAAGAAAATTAGGAAAGGAGGAGTGGGCGTGGCACCTAACATACAAATGACATTTTTCGAACTGCATATCTCTGGAATTATTCGTAGCAAAATACTGAAAACTGGCACAGAGTTATAAGAGGTGAATCTTAACATATCAAGAATAAAAGGGAGGAAAGGAGAAGGGGGCGTGGCACCTCCCTCAGCCAATCTCTACCACCTCAAGAAAAATGTCGGTAGGGGGAAAAGGAGGCGTGAGGTCTTTTGATGTAATCTAAATTAATATTATTCCGCAACTATTTCTACGAGCTCTGTAATACTTGGTATCAAGATCTTGTATATGCAAGAAAAAGGATAGCGAAAGGGGTAAGAATAAGGTAGGGATAGGCAATATATCTAGATCCATTCAAGTAAATTTATGGGCAGGACAAAATCTGGCGGGCCATCTAGTAATTAAATAAAGTTTAAAGGTGAACGAAAATAAAATTAAATTGTCAAGTGTAAATCGAACTAAAGTAGCGGTTACATAATTAAAAATTATAAAAAGCGCGAAATAAACTTCGAGTTAAAAGAAAAACTAAGTTGCAGCCATACCCAGTGTCTGAATTTTGTATACATTTTTCGGGGGTAAAATGGTTTCAACGTGATTCATGATTAAATATTCTTCCAACACTTCAGTGAAGTTTTCCTTTAATTCAGACTTATTCTTCACCGTTCTTTCGAGCAGAGGGTCGTGAGCGGCCGAGAGCTAATTTTTCTGGAAAGCTCTGATTAAAGGGGAGCTTAGCCATGTACGTTTCTCCATCTGTAAGAGGTGTGGTGGAATGATCTTCGTACTGCTCCCAAAAAATTTAAAGGAGTTAATTTAGGAAGTCAATGGGTTTTTCAGCAACGTGAGTGGCGAATATTGAAATTTGTTCAGTTATCGGTTGCCATCCAAAGATGGTATTCTAAGCAATGAAGCTTCCAGCAACGCTGGTTTCGAGACCTCATGGTTTTGGTTTGGCTTTTCCCAATTTTAGTTTCGGGGTCCCTATAAAAAGAGACAAAAAAATGTATCCGTTAAATGGGTGTAAAGCACGAATTATTTCAAATGAAACTTGTTCTATCTACGACTTGATAGATGAGTCTCTTGAACAAACAGAAAATGTTGTTTCCCTACAAATGAGACTACGGAATACCGCTTTAAGAAAAGCTCTTTGCTCACTTCGTCTCGTTTAGGGGTTCAAAGATCTTTAAGATCAATTACTAAATCCAAGCGTTAGGTAGAACTTCCCAGGTGCTCGAAGCTCTTTGTTCACATCTTCTCGTTTAGGGATTCAAAGATCTTTAAGATCAATTATTATCTCCAAGCGTTGAGTAGAACTTCCCAGTTGTTCTAAGCCACATTTTTCTTGATAATTGATGCTTGTAATGGACAGTATCAAGTCATAGTCCAAACAGAGGGCTTGAATACTGCAACCAATCCTTTATGTCGCAGCTTTGAGTATGGTAATTTTGGCGAACTATTTCGTCCCTTTATGCTAAGCTAACCTGCTTTTATCAGAGCGCAATTAATTTGGCTTAAATATTGCTGACCCTTTAATTTTACAGTTAACTTTAAATTAATCGGTCACTCCATCTGCAATTCATCATCAAGGGATGATGGAGTGGCCTATAACAGAGAAAACTCGGAACAACAACTTAAAGCTAAGTGAAGAATAACGCTGTTATCTATTATTGTTATTTGTATGTGAAGCTAATCGTATTTATTTTATTAACTTCTTGATTATTTGATTTTTCACTTAACCAACATTGTTAATGTCATGCACCACCTACCAAACACTTCAAACGACCAAAGAGTGGACACCACTGTTCAATTTACGTTTTACGACTTCTGTTGTTGGCATCATAGCGCATCAATAAGCACAAACATAACAACTTAAAATACCCAAATAAAAATAGCAAAGCAATAAATATGGAGGTTTATGTATTAGGGATGTTTAGGATGTGAAAATGTGTAGATCCGCAGAGGTGAATTCAAATGAGGATGTAAAATTTTTTTTTGGTTGGGCTTGGCTTTTTTTATCGGATTTGTCGTTTCATGTTCAGCCATAAATGTCCACTTTGACCCATATTGAATCTAAACCATTTCAATTTCATTACAGATTTTTACCAGTGTGACAACATGAAATATCGTGTTATTATGCATTTTATACCCAACAACAAGTTACAAAAAAAACTTTCTTACCTACGCCTGAACCTCATTTTACCACCTTGCCGTTCAACAGTAAAATTTTCCAAAATTAAGCACCCTTATGTACAAACGTATGTGAGTTTGAATATATATCATATCTCTTATACTCACCCGAGATAGTTAGAGTAATGCATATAAAAAGGAAATCAAAAAAGTAACATAAAATCTGTGCATTAACCAAAATAAAAATCTAATAAAAAGCGCCCATCAACACTTGCGCCAGCTATAAAATACGAAACCCACAAAAACTCGTAATTTATCTTAAGAACTTGTAGTAAACATTACGCCTTGAATGGCAAGCTGCCACCTTACTCTTGCCACCTTACTATTGCTACTTCAAACTAAAATGAAATAAAAAAGCTCGCTCACTACTCTAAGGCTTGAGACGACCATACATCACACAAACGAGTTAGGGACCGTGACTATACTGCAGGCTTGACTGAGAATTTTTAAGTGTTAGTGCACTCGGATGTCGTCGTATCACACCTACTTGCATTCAACTGTCGTCGTGTCTCTACCGACGTTGATTGGCTAAACTCTCAAATTTTGGATTTTTTAAGTTGACGCATGGTAAATTTGATCGTCTCGGGTCATGATTGACGAGCAATGTATTAATGTTGTACTGCGCTGGGCAATTGCGCGAACAGCTCTAGCGCAATAACTTCCACCTGCGCTCTAGGTAGGTGATTTTGCCTAGCGCAACACAATGTTATTACCCTCAAAAATTAAGAAATTCAAAATTTTAGATTTTAGCCAATCAAAGCCGCACACCACAGTCGATGCAAGTAAGTGTGACAGAAGGACCGTGGAGTGCACTAACACTTAAAAATTCTTAGTCAAGCCTGCAGTATAGTCACGGGTCCCTAAAATACTCTCACTCACATTATATGTTGCATATCAGTGATGCCAATTCTTTAATTTCTACAATCACGGAATTTCCGGGACCTGATTTTACAATCAAAAGATTCCAGTGGTAAGTTCCGAAATTTGAGTATTCTCTGTCATTTGAAGTTAAAAAGAATTATAAAAAAATCTTTAAATCTCAAGTAGATTTTTAGAGCTGAAAATTGGAAAAAAATATATTTATTTACTTAAAGAATGCCAAAATCATAAATCAAAAGAGTCAAAAGAATTAAGTCATATATTTAAAAATTATACTAAATACATATTTATATAAAAGCTGGCTACTAATATCTAAAATTATTTATTTAATATAACAATAACAATTTCTATAATTCATATAAAGCTTAAATAAGAAAAGCTAGAGGATTTTATTTCGCAGTTATGGTTTTTTTTTAACTAAAGTTTCGAATTTTTTAAGAAAAAATTAAAATCCTCACTAACAGTTTTGTCATATAAGAATATTAATAAAAAATATAATATTCAAATAAAAAACTTTTAATTATAAATAAAAATTTATAATAAATATTATTAAGAAATAAAAACAATAATAGTTTTTGTTGTTGAGCAGTGCTCAAATCCTTTTTTTTCAATAATCACACAATAATAGTTTTACAAAATAAACTATTTTTGTTGGACTTGAGCTCATTTTTAATTATCTATACTTAATTAAGTATATGGAAAAAATATCGATAGTGGGTCAGGCAGTCCTTAAGATAGCTGATGTTACTTTAAATAACAGAATCACCATAGAAAAATTCAATTTTAAAAACTTCACACACTTCAGCCAAAAAACTAAAAATGATTCATAAATAATTAAGCACTCCTCAACCCGGGACTAGCGTCGTTAGCGCAAACTTTGGTAGTTAGTTACTCATATCAATTACGGCATTGATTTATAAATTTTCCTCTTTTGCTCCCCTTCTTCCCCCGACAGCTTAATATTATGCAATATACACTCCAAAGTTCCAATACTTCCCCACCTTATGAGGCGGAAACATCGAAAAGTGGGTAATGGAGATCAAGAAACTGGAATAAAAGGCCGTTATTGCGAGTACTACTAACTTACATTCATTTTAACCAACTAGAGTTGGCAGCAAGTTGTTTAAACTAATTATTATTCGCTCCGAATACCTTCGAAGAATGTATCAGACTGGCCCCCCTGAGTTCATCGTTTTTTTTTTCTTTTTGAATTTGGTTAAATTAGGTTAGGATGGCAGTTTTGCCGATATGGAGAAACAAATAGGCAGATATATCTTTAGTGCTTAGTGACAGAACCTGTTCCCAGTTATTTTCCTTTTCGCAGTATTGCGCAACATAGTTCATTAACTTTCATACAGTAGACTCTGGTATTTGATATCACTTCCTCTAACAGCACTGCAAGCCAAATAAGAGGCCTAGCTCTGTGTTCGCTCTTTTGACAGTTTGAATTCCAGAAAACTTTCCGTTCTGTTTGGTTTCAGGAATAAAAGAACTTGTTTTTATCTATAACTTAAAAGTTCTACAATAAATTTATTTATTTTTTTTTTTTTTTTTCTTCAAAATAATAAAAACAGAAAAATTTATTTTTCGGCGGAGTAAAGCTACTCATGCGCCAAAATTTTGTGTTTTTTATTAAAACTTTTTCGATCAAAATATTAATTATTAACACTAAATAGTTTATTTTAAGAGAGACCATTTTGTATATTTTAGCTGGCAACTAAGACACAGTTAAGTATTTTATAGCAACATTAAATTCCCTTAAATATATATAGCACTTTTAATGATTTTTTTTTTGTTTTTTTATCTTTTTTTTTTCTTGTTTAACGTCTATTTTCCCAAGTGTACAAGCTATTTCGGTGCACTAAAAATGTTCTATTTTTTTTATTTTCTAGGTACTAAGAGAACAATGTGCTGCATGAGGGATAATATTTTTACTAAATTTGTTGAAACTTTTTATTATAATTTTTTTATTTTATTGTAACATAGTTAGGCACAGTGCGCTAAATTTTTATCTCCACTAAAACTAAAAGTTTAATGGTAGTCAAAAAGTATATACTTTCATGAAATGTTTAGTAGCAGTGAAATGCTGAAAGCATTAAAATGCTAGTGCACTATGCCCAACTGTGAGCTGTAGCTTCATTTCATACACAATTTGCTGCAAATGGCTTTACAAATAAATTTTTTTAAAGATTTGTTTTAATTTGTTTGTTTAATTTAAACCACTCTAGCTGCAAGCGTTTCTTAAACTTCCAGCAACATGTTTTGAAGCCAATCGCGCGCAGTTGATCTCATTTTGTATCACTCGTTGAATCGAAACGTGCTTTCTTCGTTTTTTCAGCCGACGACGTCTCCTTTCCGTCATCCATTTCTTCATCGGTCTTAACTGCACCATTCTCAATAGCCTTAGCATCACTCGGTTCACTTGCGCTCTTCACAGTCGTACCAAAATATGCACCCGTCGGTTCAATATCCACCAAACGCTCCACATCAGCGAGCAGGGGTGGCGCTGGCACTATAATTGTTAATATACCATCGGTCGAACGTGTAGCTTTGGCTAAAGTAGCATCATAATTGCGCGGCAGTTTATATTTACGTGTGAACTCACGAGTTATGCAGAATGTGCTCTTCTCGGCGCGTTCATCTTTTTGTTTGCCCGTGAGGACAACGGTGTCATTGTTGCGCACCTTCACAACCAACTCATCGTCACGAAAGTGATGTACATCGATGATGACCTTAAAGGTGCCCTTGCCATTGCTGTCCGGCTCATCGCCGCTCTCAATGCAAACACGACTGGCCAAACACGAACGATGACACCATGGACCATCGTCACTCATGTGGTGCATATGCCAATCGCGAGCACACAAACCCACATCGTAGTCATGATGTGCAAATGCGTATTTCCAGCGTCGTGACGTCGGACAACGTGCATGATAGCTGAAGCTATCAAAAGGCCATAAACGCGTAGACGGCCAGTGTCCGAAATGATCGCGTGGCCAGTCCCAATCCCAATCAAAATCCCAGTCCCAATGTAGGGGCATGTTGTTCAACTTTTCACTGGTTTTGTATAACCCTTATTGATCCCAGTTATAACACACTCTGGCTTTTCGCACGTTTTATGCCCAGCTGTGCTTCGCCATTAACTTTGTCGTTTTCTTTAAACTACCGTTTCCGTTATATAATGGTTTTCGTTATATTTAGTGTATTTGTGTTTGCCATTAAGTTTGTGACAATCAAATTTTTTTTGGTTGAGCCACCAAAAAAAGTGTTGCCACCACCGCTCACGGCACGTGCTAAGTTCGTACTGATTTAAATGCTTGGCGTACGATTAGCAATGAAGACTTTGCCTTCGCAAAATGGGCGCATTAAAGGAGTGAAGGAATTCGTTTTAAATTTCATGCCAAACAAGCATTACACTTGTAACTATGGTAGTCAATCATGCAGGGAAGACTTCATAAGCAAATCGATTTTTATACTCAGCTGTTTAGTAAAGGAAGAACACTGTTGGCTCAAGTGTAAATTGGAGCCACTTCGGGTAGTCAGGTTAGATCTAAACTCACATATGATAACCCGCAGGTAGAGACCAGTTGTCGAACGAGAATAAGAGTTTATGTACTCGCTGTATGAACCACTCTAAATATATCGAAAAAATTCTCGAACAAGAACAACACTACAACAAACGATACATAAAACAAATGCTGCACATAATAAACACTCCGACTAACATAAGAATGAACTACAAAACGGACACCGATCATTGAGCTCACTTGTACAGGCATCTACTAGGCGACAAAAAAGAAAGTAAAAAAGTCGAGACTAGACGGTGCGGACGGAAAAATAGATAATGTACGAGTATGTTATCAAAAATTGTTTATTTGTGAATTTTTGTAGGTGAATTATTTTATGTAAATTGTTTGCATATTCTTGTTTTTATGTTGTCATTAGTGACCTTGAGGACGGTTACCGAAGAGTAACCGAAATATATTGGTGGAAAAAAACCCGAAAACTGCGTTTTTCAATTGCGTTTTTAGACCCTGAGCCGGCACAAATAGCAACAAATCATATCGAAGCAAACTTTACAAAAAAAAACCAAATTAAAAAAATAGTAGTGACAATCCCATCAAAATCAAGTAGAATAAATACGTTCCCGCATCGTTCTTTTAAAGAAAGGTATGAGTCGGCTTCTTACCCACACTTGAATACTATTTGAAGCCTCTTAAGTAGAACAGCAGAGCTTAGACAAATCTTTTTCTCTGTCAAAAATTTTTTCGTATATAATTTCGACCTATACATTTGGAGAAAATGATTTTAAATAATTTCGCTAAAGCCAAAATTGGTGAACATAGCAAAAAACTACCGGAATGCAGACTTTTTCGGCGTATATAGATTTAAGCCATTGTAAACTGAAACTTCAGGTACATATCAATATGTGTAATCTTTTTCATTATAAATAAGTATTATATGATACAAATAAATATATATATATATATATATAAATTATTATTTTCAACGTTAGGATATTTAGAACTCCAGAGTAAACCACAACTTCCAATTTTAGCATCCAATCTACGACAAAACTAAAGCACGAAAATTGAAATTATTTTATAATAACCACGCCGGTATATTTCGATACATTTCAAACAACGGTGCCGTTCTTTTATTAAGCCGTCAAACGAGGTTGGATGATCTGTAGAAGCCGAAAAGATTTGCTGAAAATAATTATTTGGTGGTGCTTCGCGAAAGAATTTTACTCAAATTCAATCGAAGGAAATCAAGAAATACTACAAGGTGGCGCAAAAGTAAGCTTCCGATGTTCAGCATATCGGTTGTGGCACGTGCAGTGTGTGCTGTTGCACCGTCTTGTTGGAACCACATGTTTTCCAATCCCAATTCATCAAGTTGCGGCAAAAAGAACTCGTTGATCATTGCTCTGTAGCCCCGACCGATTATTGGTCAAATAAATAGTCAGCCATATTCCGCGTTCTGGAGCAGTGTAGCGTAACATTGTTTATTAACGTGTATTTTGCATGTGTTTACTACACAAATGTTAAAACAGAACTGACTTTAGGGGCCAATCGCAAAATTTATAGCATTTTCTGATAGGAGGATTACTTTTGCGCACTAACCGTTTTTCACCGACCGAAATAAATAGTCAGCCATATTCCGCGTTCTGGAGCAGTGTAGCGTAACATTGTTTATAAACGTGTATTTCGCATGTGTTTACTACACAAATGTCAAAACAGAACTGACTTTAGGAGCTAATCGCAAAATTTATAGCATTTTCTGATAGGAGGATGACTTTTGCGCCACCCTGTATTTCAAAATGTTTTCACAGTTTTCATGGCCTTATTTAGCGTACTACAAACATTTTTCCATTCAACTGATTCCCTAAGCACTGCAGATAGAGGTGATTATGCACGAAAGCCCCCGAATAGTAATGATCGGGCAATCGTTTGTAGACTAAAAATATTTATTCTTGTTTTCATAAGAAGTTTTATGAAAGAAGTTGTGATAACCACCCTATGTAGAACCATACCATTTAAAGACGTGCTCTTTAAGACCGATTACTTCACTTCGTAGCTTTGAAAGCCCTTTGATTTCAGATGAAGAGGAATAATGTTTCTGAAAATTCAACCTAAATTGGAGTAGTACAATACAACAAGGAATCTTATTTTCTGTCTAATAAAAGTATTCTGAAATAGTAGAACACTCTGAAGCTGGTTCCCAGGCCTAAAGAAAAATGCTTACTTACTTTAACTACACTTTTTGTGAAAGGGTTGGTAGACGCTCTTTTGGTCATGGAGTGGGTCCAAGAGCGAGAACTTTCGGAAATAATAATAGGGTGGCGGTCGTTAAAGGTGAGAGTTGCATATGCCTGTTTTGTCGAGCATAGGGTTCAGAGATAATAGCGGGCTTTTTCTGCTAATTGGTTTGCCGGACTGTATATCCGCAATGACTGCAGGGTTATATTTGAGTTGCGTCATCAGAATCAAGCGAACTTTTGCCTAATGCACTTTTTCTTGTGTTAGGTTGAACGTTTTTGAGATATCGAATTTTTTCGCCCCATGCATAAAACGGTACATGTTCCTTCTCAAGACAAAAATCAGCTTACACTTTCCGAAAAATACTACCTAAAATTTGAAGCGACCAAAAAAACTAGCTAATTTGTTAGCCCAGCATCTATATAGAGACTTCGCTGCTTGACTGACAAATGAAAAAACTTATGCACATATTCATAAAAAATAAAAAAGCTTTATAAAGCTCTTATAATTCAAAATTTGTATGGAAATGTCATTTTAAAAAGCTTCATAAACCAATTTTATTTTTTATGAATAAGGGGGTTAATCTTTACTCGGTCAAATCAGTAGGATCAGAGACTTCATGCTCTCCATTCCTCCAATATGGTTATGAAAATTAAAACTATCGGCATCGATACCGAAAATCTATATATATAAAATTCAAATTATGTATGTATGTATGTATCTATAGACCGACTTGTGTTCTAAACGTATAAACCGATGATAACCAAATTTGAAATACGCATTGAATATATTCTAAGGATGGTCATGGGCTAAAAAATATTTTGATATATATAAGGGGCGTGGCACCTCCCATACAAATTGAATTTTTCATAGTCCGTATCTCTGGAAGTATTTACGTTAGACCCATGAAATTTGGTAAGAGGTTATATGAGATTAATCCATACCACCTCTAAAAAAAGTGGTGATAACGAAAACGGGGGCGTGCCACCTCCCATACAACTGGAATATTTTTTATAGAAATGTGGAGTGAAAAGCACGGGTATAAGCTAGTAATCTATGATTTATCAAATATGAGTGTGCAAAATATCAAAGTGAACTCGATTTCGACATTGATATCGATATATTCTCACATATTAGTAGCTTCAAGTTGCAGATAAACCCGATCAATCAAAATTTCTTAATAAAACTCGAAACTATCGCTATCGAGAGGGAAAATTATTAGTTATTTGTGTATCCAAGATCGAAATAGACTTTATTTTAAAAAGCTTATATCAATCGAAGCAAGAATAACAAAATTGATTTAAACCTGTCTAGCCCCCTATTGGCCAACGACGTGCCCAAGAAGTTGAGCGAAATTGATATCACTTCCTACAAATCTGGCTAGCTACTACAATCAAAGTGAGTGAGAAGAGTATCCTCTTGTTCCAAACTCGTGCTGAAGTTTTCTGTATTCACACAGTCAATACGAGAAGAATAACTTTCGGGCCTATCACCACAGTTAAATTGTTTCGCGAATTTCTCGAACTAATGGTTCAGCTTTACCATCAAAGGAAGTCATTGTCATCACTCCCCTCTCCCCCTACCTCTGCAATAAGATACTTTCCAATTGATTAAATGTAGTGAGTTTACTTTGCATAACTTTCTTATTTGAATGGACGAAGGCATTACATGCAGCTGTACTACCAGTGCCGGCAACTTAACCACACATCGTGAATACCCCTATTCTAATTTAAGATGGAAATGTTTGCGCGCAAGTCTATACAAATGTAAACAAGCACCAACTCTTCCGCATTTCATTGTTTGATCAATAATCGAATTTCTGAGTAACAGGCACAATAAACTTGATTCCGTTCAACTTAGCTCTGTTTGTCAAGACAGCTCAGCTATTCCATTTCCTTTCGACGACTTCGCACATACCAGCAGAACGTATGTCACCCTTCGATCCTTGCTTTTTAAACAGCTACTACGTGATGTATGATAATAAGAGAGTACACTGTAGAAAATGTGAAGAGTAAGGCAGATTCTCTTTCGGGTTTATCGCCAGTACTGTAGACCATTTGTGATCACAAGAGTTTGGGAAAACTTTGTAGTAGTTATTCCAAATGGCAGAAATCGGACAAAAGCCACGCCCACTTTTTCTATACCGAATATTTTGGAAACTAATTTATTTCAGCACCTAATACACCCATAAATACTAAACTCGGTTTTTGCATTAAAATTAAGGCATCCAATTATTATTTTGGATTTTTTTTAAATTATATCTTACTTCTGAAATGCCTCGAATAATATATATTTTCGAAAATGGGCACCTCCGCTTTTATAGTGGATTATTTCATAAAACATTTAATGCCATAACTTGAGTGGACGTAACCAAATTTGGTGAAAATCACTAAAATCGGTCCACGGCCCACTGTTTTAATTTGAAAGTTTTGATTGTAAAATTTAAAACACGATATTTTTGTAACTTTGCAAATAATGTCAATACAATTTAAAACATTTCATGTGCTTCTTAAGCAAAACTTCGTAGCAAACAAAAACTTAAATTTTTTGAAAAGAGACGTGCAGATTTTAAAGGCATCACAGGCAATATCTCTGGAAAAAATTATTTTCTATCATATATGTATATTATACTTTCTAAGTGCCTTGTAAAAGATATTCGAAAAATATACATTTTCGAAAATGGGGTGTTTTTATAGTGAATTATTTCATTAAACTTTAAATGCCATAACTCGAAAGAAAATTGAGTTGTCGTAAGCAAATTTGGTGTTAATGTTGATATTGCAATTATAACTGTTTTTTGCGAAAATCCCTGAAATCGGTTCATGGTCACGCACACTTTTTTATTGTGAAAGTTTTTTGGAAAAAGGCGTGGCACCGCTCACTTTTCAGTATAAAATTTCTGGTCGATTTCATCCGAACTCAGATTGATTTATTTTTTTTTATTTTTTCTTTCTTTTTATAAAGTACTAGCTGACCCTGCAAACTTCGTTCTAAAGATAATAGATTTTTTATTAAGTTCATTTCAAAAATTCTCGATTACACCCATATTTTCTTAATCGAAAATTAGCGATTGTTCACAATTTCCACTCTGTATGGACTTAACCACCGATTCTGTGTCCATGATAAACTGTCAAGATTGATTAGTAATCAAGAAAAAAATATTAGTAGTATGAAAAATTTTAATTAAATAACTCTCATCTTACTCTTAATTTTGGTACTAATAGCATAGCGTCCCATCATGTTTTGTGATTCGAGCAAAAATCTTCTACCACCAAGCTTTGATATTTTGCAACAAATACCTTTAAAAGCACGGAGTGAAAATAGTTTTGTTTGTATAGGGAATGCCACGCCCCCTTTTCCACTAACTCCAATTTGTTTTCCGTGTGTATCGTATTAATATCGCATATCTCTATACTAATTTCGATGTCCCTAACATAAACCCTTTTAGAGATATTAAGCCTGAAAAGTTGAGTTTGTATGGGAGGTGCCACGCCCCTTTTCCCATGCTGAGTCAAATGTACATCCCACTCTATTTAGTGTGCACCACATGGTGACATTTTCCCAACGCTTCTTAAGCAATGCCACCGAAAAGTCACTTACAAGTAGCAAAACTGTCACCAACTAGTCACCAATATAAAGCAACAAAAATGTCTATCTGAATACACTCAACCTCAAGTTTTCATTTTCTTCAGGAGAGCGCTACTTCCATCTAAAGTAAGCACGCTTGTACTGCTCATACTTAGTGTCACTCCCAGTGCGCCACAATTCGCCACTTCGTAGTAAACAAGTCAGTTACTAAGCATATAAGTATTTAAATCCATATGTAAGTGCAGCCTAATATATGTGCCAGTGGGGTAGGCGACACGCTTGAGTCTGTCAGCCATGCGTTTCCCGTCGAATGTGCACGCTTAACTTTTGCTACGGAAGTGTAACTAATGAAATTCGTGACCTTATGAGATAGCAAATAATAGTAAGCGTACTCATAGTTCTTGTTGTGGCGATTGGTAGAAAAACTGTGTACACTACTGGTACTCACAAATCCGCAAAGATCGTTGCAAATGTTTGCTTGGCTA
Source organism: Merzomyia westermanni (assembly GCA_949987695.1). Lineage (NCBI taxonomy): Eukaryota > Metazoa > Arthropoda > Insecta > Diptera > Tephritidae > Merzomyia > Merzomyia westermanni. The sequence continues at coordinate 185,217,457 of OX465289.1, forward strand.
GTACAAAAATTTCCAGCTAGACATTACTGTATGTACGAACTATTTAAAAGAAAATGCGAAAAAGTAACGCAAAAACAAACCAATGAAGCGCAGTTGAAATAAAGAAAATTGGAAGCAATGAAATGGTTGATAGCAGAAGTTTACAGATTGTAGCTACCAAGATGAGATATCTCACGATTGCTCTATCACTTGCAATAGACAGTTAGACGGTTATGCGCTTCAAAGGAAATGAAATTAAATAGTTTTGCGCTACCAACAAAGCTTGAAATTGGCGACAGCTGGTTTCGCGCAGTAATGCAATATTGCAATGCATCAAAGAAAATTACTTTAATAATCAAGTTGAAGACAAAGCGACGCGCAAGCTAAGCTTTTATATGTTTTTTTTTTAATAAAGAAAGCATTTAATAAGGGAAGAATGTGGCTTATTCAATGGCATTACTAATGTAAATGATAGTAATAATTTTGCTGCATAATAACTAGAGAGAAGCACTGCTAATCTGTTCAAATTTTGCAAATTATGCACACTCGCCCTAATCCGCTCAGACATATAAATCAAATACATATTTACATATTATAATCTCATATTTACATATATATAATCTTCTTTGTATAACTAACTTAACTAAAAGTAGGCGGTGACACACCCATTTAACAATTTAGGTATAAACAAACTAGGTATAAAAAAATTATCGGTTTGATGTAGGAATAAATATTCGATATTTAAAAGTGGGCGTGGCTGATTACGCCCGTTAAAAAAAAACGATGGAAAATGACAGTCATGGAACTTCTGTACTAAATTATAAAACGATATCGCAAAGTTTGCTCCAGTATTCGTGTTCACAGAGGGACTAAAATAAAAATTAATAAAAAAATTAAAAATAATCATTACTGTGGATTAAAAAATATTTATTAAATCTTTTAATATTTTTTGTGGTTTTAGTAACCTAAAAAAACATGTTTTTTATATTTTAAAATTAAATAAAACGTAATAACGTAATCCATTAAGTAATTAAGTAATGATAATAGTTTTTGTGATTAAGTATGTAAGCTTCTATAAAATAATGAATTTAATAATCATTAAATTATTAAAACTTGATCCAGGCATCGTGTTCCATTTAAAAAGTGAAAAATTATTATTCTTGGCCTTGAGCTCGTTTTATGAATACTTAAAAAATGAAAACTTTAAATTCAAAAGTGGTCAAAAATAATTACTGTGGATTATATTGTACTAAAGTCATTAAAATTATTACTTTTTTCAATTCACTAAAACAATCAAAAAATATAAAAAGAAAAACGAAATAAATAAGTACTTGTTATAGTGAATTGAAAAAAGTAATGATTTTTTCGATGCTTTGTAGTAAAGTGAATGTGATTTCTCAAGAAAATATTCAATTAATGCGGTAACCATTACGATTACTAATTATTATTAAGCAGCTCTTCAGAGCCAAGAATGAATTTTTTTTTTAATTTTTATAAAAAATATTATTGTGGTTTTTGTTAAATAATTTTTTTTTTTTTTTTTGTAATAATTTTTTTAAACAGATCTATATTTAGAAAACTTATCTAGTTTTTAGCTGCCTAAAAGGTATGCAATCTTCAAAATAAGTACTAAAATAAATACGACACAATATCAAAGTTCATAGGTTGAGGTGGAAAGCTTGTTTGTAATTTCTTTTTGTCTTAGCGAGCACCTGGAAACACCAAAGGAAGCTAAGTGGTTCTCTAGCTTTCTTTCAAACGTAACTGGACATGTTTAAAAAAAATTATTAATTTACCTTCTTCCTTTTATAACTCATTGTGAGCTTATTCACAGAGTTTATATTTATTTTAAGATCTTTCAACTATGAGTAAACATTAAAGTATTATCAAATATATTTACACAAGTTGAAATATGTTTTGAAAAGTTAAATTGCTTATAAAAACCACATTAAACTAACAAACTAGTTTGTTCTTTTTTGCTTAAATTTTTCAATTTGTTACTCACTTGAAAAACTATTAAAACTTTTAACTTAAAATGCAGAGTTCAAAAAGTTTCTTTGTTTTGCTCACAAAAATCATGCGTATACAAGGAAACCACCTCTGCAGCCATCCACACAAAAGCTCATGTGTTTTCGATTCTCAAGCAGCTCTAGTGGCTATTAAGTACCTCTAAATTATACCAGAGCTGATATTACAAGTTTTTTGGTTTTTTTAAATGCTGCATTTATGAGCGAATCATGCAAATTTCTAACACATATGGAATTCTATATGTAAACATATTTTTTATTTTTTTCTTTTTACTTTAGCATACTTTTATATAGTGCTTATGCATTAAAATTTAAGTGCATGCTTACACGGATATGAGCGCGAGCACTAAACCTCTACAAGCTGTCGGCATGAGTGCAGACATAATATTAGATTCAAATTTATAACTCTATTCAATTTTCAAAAAAAACAAAAAAGCTGTGGTAATTACGTACATTGGAAGGCTAGCTATTCATAAGATATCCAAGTACTAATCCGAAATTGTCAATTTAGAGCGTATTTTAGCCTAGACAGTCATCTTTTAAGCTGTTCTGATACCAGCGAGCTAATAGTTATTATTTTAAGCTTTCAATATTTTTTTTTTTTTTTAACTTTTTTGTGCACTAGTCCGAAATTTTATTATTTTATTTTCATTTACTTACGTCACTGAGACTCAAAATAACATGAAGTGCGCCAAAAAGTATGCAACATAGATATGACATTACCTTAAATAATTTTCTCGATTTATTGACATACTGAGTCCTATAATTGGCAAGAAAATTAAAAATATTTTCACTTGAATTTAAATAGATTGTTTTATACACTTGAAAATCTGAACATAAAAACTTAAAATTAAGCGAATTATCAGTTATAGTATGTGTAGCATACTTTTAGGCGTGCAATATTTCAATGCATTTGATGATTTTTTGGCCAATTTATAGGGATTATTTAGTAACTCGGGGGGTACCAGTTCAACATGTTTTTGTACTATCAAACACACATGCCAACATTGACAGCTAGGAAAAAAAGGACCAGCTGAACCTTGCGACTTTATGATATATCTCTCATTTTTCCCCTCAGTTTATGAACAGACCCATTTAAAGGGGCACTTGAATTGTCTATTTACTTGCCATTTGCTCAAATACATTTTGCCGCCCCAATAATAATAACAATAAATTTGCAACCAGCGCTGATACAATGCGTACGTAATTGGGCTTTACTGCCTACATCTAGGCGCACAAACCTACTGTAAGAAACAACTTTAGGCGCGTTTACATATTCGTTCGTAAGTCAAACAAAGACAAGCATTCGTACAACATTTTGCCCTTAAACCAAATGAAGTTGTATTGGTTATTAAGGAAAATTTGTTACTTTTGGGCAGCTACCGTAATTCTCCTATGAAATAGAAAACTGAAAATCGTACATTGTTATGTAAACTGAATGTTCGCCTGAAAACTAAATGTTAATCAGACCTTTTTACGCTTGATTTATAATTTTTCTTGTGATTCCCTTTTATATTTATTGGATGTTTTGTTGGATTTCGAAACAATTTTGAACATACATATCGCTCACATCAAAATTGAAATGGACTATGTCGAAAACTAAGACCTAGTTATGAGTTATATAAGAAGATTGCTGTTTATTCAAATTTCGAAATATAATGTTTGTGCGCCTAAAAGTATGTAAGAATTTTATACCGAGTAACTGTATTCTGCTTTTTATTATAGGACCTATGAATGTTATATGCTGAGAAATCTCTTTTGTTGTATGCCGCTTAATAGAAAAATGTCATGAATAAAATGTTAAATAAAAGCTAAACTTATATTTCCACGAGAAAATTGTATGTCGCTTTTAGGAGAGTGTTAGCGCCTAAAATTAAACAAGATGGACTATATTTTGTTCAATATTCTGCTGAAATCAACTGAGGTTATATGGAAAGTGTGTTGTTTTTATTATCCGCACTGCTACTCAAACAGATGCACTTTCATGGTTTTCAAAAATAATCAAAATAATCAAAAAATTTATATTTTAAATTTTTTTATTTTTATTTTTATGATAATTTTTGTTTTTTTTTTTCAGTATTAATGATGTGCTTCTATAACAGTACTGAAAAAAAATTAAAAATAACCAAAAGTAATTAAAACTACTTTTTTTTGATTATTTTATGATTTTTTTTTTTAATATTCGTAAAGAATCATTATTTTTGTTTTTATTAGTTTCTTAATTTATTCAAAAATCATCATTGAAAATTGAAAATAATGGTAATCAATAATTAAAAGGACTCTCAAGAAAATAATTAATCTAACCGGTAATTACGATTATTAATCATTGATGAACAGGTCTGGTTCGAAAATCTTGATTTTTTAGGAAGCATCGTGCAGTTATGCAAGACCAAACAACTAAGTATGGAGCGCATAATACTGTTGAAACACAAATTTGGTGGTAAATCTACTTGAGTGTTTATTGCTTTTCGCCACAACTATCTCTTACTAGGTCAAAACGATGGCAATAAATTACAATTCCATACATAAACATCAACATACAAACATGACAGCTCATTGTCTGGCAATATTATTCATACACACGAACTATCAAATTATCTATAGTTAACAAAAAAATTTGCCAATATGCCTTGATTTTGTGTACGTCGGATAAACAATGGGAAAGTGTTGCCGCGGCGACTATAAGCAGTACATACGTGTGTGTGGAAGTCAAGGCAGCAATTTTTTTTTTTTTGCATGTCGTACTTATTTTCGCGCAATATTTTAGGCAAAGCTCTTGTTTGAGTTATTCACATTTTTCTTTTCTTGATTTTTCATTTTTGCATTATTCATGAAATTCCATACTTTTTGGCGCATAGCGTCGATTCTCATAAAACACATTTTGTTTGATGATAATAAATGTGTATGAATATAATTATCTTTGCTGTTTATATCACTCAAAAATGGATATGCTATTAATAAGATTGCACAGCGATAAAAATATATTTTCGTTCTAATTCTCTTTGGTAAAAAGAGGTCGCTCAACTTAGCCTACCAGCAATTAGATGTAGCTATAAATTTTTAATCGTAAACAAAGTGCGCCTAAAAGTAGGCAAAAATAATTGGCAAACGTAATAAGTCACTGACCGACAGTACTTGGGGAAAACGTAAAGAACCATTGGTTGGTAGATATAAGGCTATAGGCCGACTGGTTATTGATTACGCCAAACCTTGCTGACACCCACTGGAGTAAGTTGCAAGTCTGCCAAAACACCACCATCAAAACAGCCACAGGATGTCTGCTTATGTAATCCCAGTCTCACCTCCATCAAGAAGCTAAAATGTTCAATGTTCGTGAGCGCGCGGAACTCTTGAGCAGACATTTTTTACTAAACCTCCACAAACATAGTTATCCAAGCCGTCATCCATTGGATAAAGCTCCGCCCCCGAGAGACATAAGGAAACATCTCTGTAAGCACTATGATGAGATCCACCACCACCTTACCTTGGCGTTTGATCTGCGTAACTATAGGCGGGCTTTAGACGACCTCCACACCAAGTGGGTAGACAGATTTCTCTGATCTCGGCTTTTGAATCCTATTATTGACATACAACCACCTGAAATAGATGAAGGGGGGCTCGTACTTCCGAGGGAGACTAGAGCCATGATAGCACAAATTCGTTCTGGATATTGTACTTACTTATCCAGACTGAACCCCAATATACCAAACACATGCCCTGCATGTGGTATGTCCCCTCACTATACCAAACATCTCTTTTCCTGTTCAACTGAACCTACTCTTCTAACACCATTATCACTCTGGTCCAACCCTGTAGAAACTGCGCATTTCCTTGGACTTCCGCTAGAAGAACTTCATCGTGGCTATTAGGCAGGGCGAAGTACTGTTAATAACAACAACAATATGGTAACAACATAACTCTTTCAATAATTTGAAAAAAAAATATTCATAACAAACGCAGAGTTATTTAAACTAGAGATCGCCCAGTGGTTGAAATTCAACCACAAAAGTTTATTTTATTTTAATTATTTTTATACCCTTCATTCGCTATTTTTCCCTTTCTTTCTCTGCCAGTCCTTTCAACTACCATATTTCCGTTTTCCTTGATTCCTTCTTCTACACTCTACCGTCCCTATTTTAAATTTATTTCATTCTTTCCTTTCCTTTCCTTTCCTTTCCTTTCCTTTTCTTTCCTTTCCTTTCCTTTTCTTTCCTTTCTTTTCTTTTCCTTCCTCTCTTTTCTTTTCTTTTCTTTTATTTTCTTTTCCTTTCTTTTCTTTTATTTTCTTATCTTTTCTTGTCTTTTCTTTTCTTTTCTTTTCTTTTCTTATCTTTTCTTTTCTTTTCTTTTCCTACCTTTCGTTTCCTTTCATTTCTTTTCCTTTAATTTCCTTCCTTTCCTTTTCTTTACTTTCACTTCCTTTGATATTCCTTCCCTTTCCTTTTTTTTACTCTCCCTTCCTTTGCTATTCCTTCCCTCTCCTTTCCTTTCCCTTCCTTTCCTTACTTTTCTTACCTTTCCTTTCCTTTCCTTTCCATTCCCTTCCTTCCCTTTCCTTTTACTTTCCTTTCGTTACCTTTCCTGTCCTTCGCTTCACTTTCTTTTAATAAATTTTGTCTTATTCTTTTTTATCTTATTTCATTTATTTTATTTTATTTTACTTTATTTCAATTCACACAAACCCAACCACAAATTCATAAACGAAACCAACTTTGGTGTTGAATACTCTTTATGAATAACTACATGGCTACTCACACAACTACGGCTCTTTAGTGTAAACACATGTTTGGCAGTTGTGTTAGTGTATTTTTAAACTAATTTTTCAATATAATAATTAATTTTTTTTTAAGTTTTTTTGGTTGACGGCACTGCAGCTTGGCAATAGCTATCCATAAATTTTCAATTGTTAATTAATTATTATTTTAAAAATCGCCCCTCAACAGTTATATTTGATTTTTATTTTTAAAAGTCATGAATAACAGTCAACCACTGACTTTTTTTTTAAAGTTATGCTGATGTAAGTCATCCTAATATGTCGCACTTTTTAATAGTTATATTCAGGGCTGCGCAATCCTGATTCACTTGAAGCACTTTTGTTTTTGGTTTGCCCTCAAATATAGGCACAAAATATACAAAAAAAATTATCAAAGCACTTCCATATGCCCTCACATATAAATACAATTCATATGAAAGTGCCTGAGTTTCTTATAAAATTGCAAAACAAAAACAATTTGGTATGAAGCTCAAGCACTTCCATATGCAGTGATGCTCAAATTATTTTATATGGAAGGGTAAATCACAATACATGTCCAAAAATATGTGTACACTGAGATTTTCTTTTTTAAATAACGAGTACGGTTCCAAGCAGGATCAGTTCAGGCCGTGATAGTTTACATAAAGTAAATGGATTCCACTAGCTAAGAATTTCCTTGTTTTTTAATTACGGAGATTCTTTCTGCTAATTTTAGCTATGTAACACAAGCAGCACAATTTCGACAATTATACCAACAGTGGGTGTGCGGGGATTCTCCTGAAGATAGTATCGGTAACAAACTAAATTTCAAACAAATTTATACCGCTAAAGGTTTCAGTTAGAGCTGTTAAAGGGACCATTTGCAAGTCAAATTCAGAATTATCAGAGATTTAATAATAATAATCGACTGACGCGCATATAATCCTAACGAGTTTAGGGTCGAGCTTCTTTCCAATTCGAGGAGTGCTCCTTAATTTTTTCCCTAAGAACTGGATTTGTTTGTAAGTTTTATTTTTGTTTTTGTAAGTTTTATTTTTTTCTGTATTCTTCTTTAAAAAAATGTAAGTTAAAAACAAACATATCCTCATATTTGTAATTTCTTCCAACAAAACAATAACCTTGTTCTTAAAAACTTATTTTCCTCGAAAAATTAGGACTTTTATAAGCATGACTTTTAAAAAAAAGTCAGTGGTTACTTGTTATTCATGACTTTTATATTTATAAATCAAAAATAACTGTTACATTGGACTTTTAGAAATAAAAATCAAAAATAACTGTTACACCGGATTTTTAAAACTAAAAATCAAAAGTAACTGTTACATAGGATTTTTAAAACTAAAAATCAAAAGTAACTGTTATCATTGATTTTTTTCTATAAAAATTGCAAAATAAAAATCATAGTCAAATTTAATGCTCGTTAAAAAAATAAATCCGTTGGTATATTTAAATTAGTTGTAAAACATTTCTTTCATAGTAAAGTTTTTAATTAAAGTTTTCATTAATAACTGTTATTTGCGGTCCCTGGATAATACCTTAAATGTATAGTTTGACAATTTCAATTCAACTTGCGCATTTATATTATAGATTTGCTTTCAAACGCATTTCTAAAGACTTGTTTGTGTTTATATTTATTTATACAGATGTCTTCCTGTGATACAAGCAAACAAGATACGAGTCATAAATCCAAAAAAGGCATGAAAAAGATTGCTATGAGACATATGTATGAGTAAATATTCAAGTATATAAAAACAAATCTTGAACATAAATTTTGCATTATAAAGCATATGTTGGTCTGAGACTTTTGAGTAATGTGTCATAATAAATGTCAACTGTTCATAAATAAGGCACTCAAACATGATCCAATAAACAGGTCGTGTTAATAGTCCAGCTGATTTTTACTTTTGGCTCGGATTTTGACATAACACTCATTTCTCAGTACGATTTTGACGTTAAACTCACAAATTACAAAAACAAAATACATGGAAAATTTTTGTGTGTTTGTGTGTTTGTCGAGCTGTTGTAGTTGGATCATGCACTCAAAAATGGAAAATAACAAAAATTCCTAAGAGTTGCCTGAATGTTTGATTTAGGCTATTGCTTAAACTCCAAAATATTTTTTGAATAAACATTTGCGCTAAATAAATGATTTAAATAAAAATTTAATTGAAAATAATATTTTATTACAATTTTATTAATTCAAATCAAACATGCAGATTCTGAAGGCAGATTCTAAGAAATCTTAAGTTTTTTATAGTAGTTCGACACTTTTTATTGATGCCATGGAAATAAAAAAATTGTAGCAGAATATTGTTGTGAAATTTTGGTAAGACATAAATTGTGAAATAACTAATTGTAGCAGAATTAGGCAGAGTTCGGATTCTCTCGAGATAAATTTCGGAATAGTTTCGTGACCCTTTCGAGATCATTTCGTATTATTTTCGGCACTATTTCGGGGTTAGTTGGCGATTGTTTCATTTCGGAATCATTACAAGATTATTATGGGACTGTTTTCTTGACTATTTCGGAATCATTTCAAAATTGTTTCCTTAAGTTTTTCAAAACAAATTGGAGAATTTTTTAGGATCATATCGGATTGTTTTATTGATCGGGACCATTTAGGGGGCGTTTCGGTTTCATTTCGTAGTCATTACAAAAAAATTTCGGTATTGTTTTCTTTACTTTTTCTGGATCATTTCGAGATCCTTTTCTTAAGTATTTCAAAAACGATTGGATACTTTTTCAGGATTATTTGTTATTGTTATTGGCACTATTCTGGAATCATTTGGGCATTGTTTTATTACCTTTTTCGGGACCATTTAGGGGTGTTTTCGGTTTCATTTCGTAGTCATTAAAATATCATTTCTGGATTTTTTTCGGGACTATTTCGGGACTGTTTTCTTCGGAATCATTTTAAGATTATTTTTTTAAGCTTTCTAAAAGCAATTGGAGAGTTTTTTGGGATCCTTTCGTATGGTTTTCGGCAATATAGCGGGATCATTTGGGAATTGTTTTATTGACTATTTCAAGACCATTAAGGGGCATTTTCGGTTTCATTTCGGAGTCATTACTAGACCATTTCGGGTCTATTTTGGGATTATTTCGGGATTGCTTTCTTGAATTTTTCGGAATCATTTCAAGATTTTTTTTTTCAAAACAAATTGGTACTTAATTGGGACTATTTTGGGACTCTTTCCGTATCATTTTGTGATCATAACAGGAATATTTCGGTATACTGTGCTACAGCCGCGTTTTTTAAATTAATTTTACTTTACACATATATCAACTTCTAGTGAACTTTGTAAGTGAATGCGTCCTAGAGTATATCATATAAATAAATACTTCCGAATATGAGTAACAATACTTATTTCACCAAAATTGTGTTAATGTAGAAATAACATTTTCTAAATTTGCATAAAAATTAACAACAAATCTAATAAGTAGCATGAAAAATGCAAACCATTTGGGAAAAAAAACGTTGGTACTTATTTCATTTTTTTTCGTGACTGAACTAAGAAATAACTTTCGTTTTAAATATGAAAAAAAAAGCTATTAAAAATAAAATTGTTTCTTATATATTTTAAGGTTAGATCGTTTCTCAAGTAATTCCTTTACTTTTTCCAATATAAGCTATGGTTAAAAATATAATACCATCTTGGACTAATCAAATTTAAATCCTTAACTTCCTGGGATGCCAAAAATCTGATACAGTTGGTACCCCTTATGTACCTACAACAGTCGGACTAAAGAAAAATTTCCTTTTATTTTACTGATATGATTTCATAATGCCTGTACTTTACTTTTTCTATATTGATTTTTGAGATTTTGAAAAGTTTTCAAATTAAGAATGTAAAATTCACATTCACATATAAAAGGCTGGATTACTCTGGAACGACCCATCTGACGAAAATTTTTATTAAGAATTTTTTCGTACGCGATTAGATGTCCCTTAAAAGTATGCAGCTAAATATAAATAGGTTGCATGCTTTGAAGCAAAAATTGAATCAGCCAAAAAATCCAAACTTGCAATAATAAACAACTAAACATTAGACGATTTTTTTTCAAAAGCATTCAGCGACTTGTGAATAAAATAATAAAATAATTTTTATTTTTTTTTTGAAATTTATTAATGTGAGCTTGTCGCTTGGGATAGAGTCACCAAAATTGTCAGTGTTTACTGTGTTGCTTATTTTGTTGTTTTTGTTTTCAATTCAAACATTTTTTAGGCAAACTGAATAAATTTCATCTAGCATCGAAAGGGCCAATGAAAAACCGAAAAAATTAAGTTATTTTTTTCACCAATCTGAAAAGTGATTTGAATATAATTTAAATAAAAGAACAAATCTTTCTGTACCCAGTCTAATGTAACAAAACCCTCTTTCCAACATTTACAATCACTTAATCGCTAATGTGTTGCCTTTGACCCAAAAACTCATGCAAATTACTACTAAATGGCTACTTAATACACACATATCTATAAGTAGTTGCATATAAGCGAGTCTGTTTGCGCCTCTTGTGGCCTTATCACCATTAAAAACTAACATTGCTAATTATCCTTTGAGCAAAAAAAAAATGATCAGATGTATCCACTAAGTGCTTGCAATAAATAATGGGCATGAGCACATTAAATGATTGAAACTGACAGTTTTCGCATCTCATATTGCCTTTGGCTGGACGATTGCGAACAATGGAAAACATATTACGATAGTGGTGCTGGAATATAGTAAGCGACTAAGTAGTTCAAATACACTTGATATACCAATGGAAGTAATATTATGTGCTTCTCAAGTGCATACTATTATAGGCTGAGTGGTTAAGGATGGTGATGTGCACTCCACTGATCGGTACATTGTGTAATAAGGATTAAGATATTTTGCAAATTCTTGCCTTGTTTTAGAATTTTGTCTGCGTGTTTCAGAATTTCCCATTAATCTAAGAAGCTGAAGAATCAATCATAATTCAAACCTTGACAACGCTATATAATTAACAAAAATTTCTCCTTGACACATATCAGTCACGAGGAAAGTAAGATATTTATCCACAAAAAAAATGTACAATAGGTGGCGCTAAAGTCGCAATATTTGGTATATTGTATTTATCGCAAGAAAAACATGACTGCTACCAGCATGTGCATCTGTTAAGCCAATAATTCGCGGAATGTGCTTTTGCAAAAAATTTAGGAAGCTCTGCCAGCACATTGCGCTCGAGTATCAGCAAGGTTTACTTACTAATTCATAAAGTTGTATATATACTTATATACGATGTGTGTTCAAAAAGTATCGCGAATTGTGTGTTTTTTCAAAAATTATTTATTTATTCATGAATATCTATTTTGTCCCCTTCAAAGTAATCCCCATGAGATATTATACACTTGTGCCAACGGTTTTTCCAATCTTCGAAGCACTTCAAAAAATCATTTTTTTGTATCTTGTTCAGCTCCTCCTTCGATGCCATCTTTATCTCGTCAAGAGAAGCGTAACGTCGTCCTTTCATGGGCCTCTTCAGTTTAGGGAACAAGAAAAAGTCACAGGGCGCCAGATCTGGGGAATACGGTGGCTGCGGCATCATTAGTGTGTTGTTTTTGGCCAAAAAGTCGCGCACAAGCAACGATGCGTGAGCAGGGGCGTTATCGTGGTGCAAAAGCCAATTTTTGTTCTTCCACAAATCCGGGCGTTTCTGGCGGATTGCTTCGCGCAAATTGCGCATAACTTGTAGGTAATATTCCTTATTGACCGTTCTTCCCTGTGGCAAGAACTCATGATGCACCACGCCCCTGCAATCGAAGAAAACTGTCAGCAAAGCTTTCACATTCGACCGAACTTGGCGCTGTTTTCGGTCTTGGTTCGTGCGGCAGCTTCCATTGAGATGATTGAGCTTTGGTTTCCATGTCATAACCATAAACCCACGATTCGTCACCAGTTATGACCCTCTGGAGCAAATTTGGGTCGTCGCGGACAGAGTTTAACATCTCATTAGCAATGTTCATGCGATGCTGTTTTTGGTCACAATTGAGCAATTTTGGTACGAATTTCGCGGCGACCCGTCTCATGCCCAAATCATTGATAAAAATCGAATGGCACGAGCCAATCGATATGTTAAGGTCCTCAGCAACTTCTCTAACGGTGATTCGACGATTGGCCAATACCATTTTCTCCACTTCATTAATTTTTTCGTCTGTTGTTGAAGTGCTCGGGCGTCCGGCACGCTCTTCGTCGTTCACATCTTCTCGGCCTTCTGAGAACATTTTGTACCACCGATAAACGTTGCTTCGGTCCAAGGTAGCTTCTCCGTATGCCACAGTCAACATTCGGAATGCATCCGCGCACTTAATTTCGTTTTTCACACAAAATTTGATACAGGTTCTTTGATCCATTTTTTTGAATAGGTAAAAATCGAAGACGATCCAAAACACGTGCAAGCAAAGCAGCTGTCAACAATTAACTGAACATTCAAAATGGCCGAGCTTGTCGGCATAAGTGAGAGACATGAGTACCAACATAACGCCACAAAAAATTCGAAATTCAAATATACGTAACCAGCGAAAAATTCAAAATTCGCGATACTTTTTGAACACACCTCGTATAACCAACAGCGCTCACCGCTAAATTTGTTCCTTACCGCTCGGAGAGATGTTAAAGTAAATCATGCATGCTAAGATTTTGTGTGTATCTAACTTTTTTCATCCTTTCTAAAACTTGTTACATGAGCAGTCGATTTCCTACAAGGTACACACATTCATTTAAGCCCTTATGTGCGCACCAATTAACATTTGTGCGACTTTTTTCCACGTTGCCCCTCGCTCATAGCAGCGTTCGCTGCTCACGGTTGCATTTGGAATTGTGCAGAATTCCACTTATACTTCGACCTAGTCGTTTTCGCTTTCAACAGCATTTGGCCAGAAATTAAATAAAAAAAAGTTTTTCGCATTAATAATTTATCTGTAACAGTCAATTTGTAGAATTGTTTAAAATTATATTATAAGGTATCGAAAAAAATTGATTGTTTGACTTTTTTATTTTTGTACTTTTGAAATAATAATTAAACTTTAGCTATTATACCAGTATTTTTTGAAAGCATATTATAAGAAACTTATGTTGATTGTTATTATTAAATGCGGGTTTTTATAAATTTGAGCTTTTTTTCGATCAAAATTGAATTTTGTATTTGTTACAGACACTTGCAAGCGAAAAACAGATATTAGTAGATTTTTATTCGTAAGCACTTAGCGACTTGTGAATAAAATAACATTCCGAATTTTTTATATTTAAAGTAAGATTATTTTCTATGAAAATTAAATGTGAAGTTGTCGCTTGCGAGCTAACAACCAAATTCTGGGCGCTTCTAATTTTTTTCACTTGCTTAATTTTTTGTTGTTTTCAACCAACATTTTTTGTTTCTTAGTAAGCAGAAGAATTTGTATTCAGCATCTAGGTAACGCTTAAAAAGTAATAGCATATCTACATTACCTCCTACCAAGCATCAGTAAATAAAAGCTCCGATAAAAGATGGCTAGCTCCATGCAAATGCGTGTTTTATGAATTTAAGCTTTTCTCCAATCAATGAGCTGATTTTTATTCGTAAGCACTTAGCGACTTGTGAACATTCTGAGCTTTTTTCTATTCAAAATTTGAAATTTTCTATGAAAATCAAAAGTGAAGTTTTAGCTTGCTAGATAACAGCCAAAATTCTGGGCGCTTATAATTTTCCAATTGCTTAAACTTTTGGGATTTTAAATGAAATGTTTTTTTTTTCAAAGCGAGCAGAAAAATTTTATCTAGCATCTAGGTGACGTATAACAAATTTCCATTATTTCATAGAATCGCACAATCCAAGAAAGTTGGTATAATAGCCGATCTACCGTTCCCCCTACCAACCATCAGTGAATAATAATTCGGATAGAAAATGGGTTGCGTGACATAAAAAGTCGAATAAGAAATGGGGTAGATTCAATTTTTAACCTCGTTCAAATTGCTTCTAATTTTAGGTGCGAGGTTTAGAGCTTGCATTCTTTTAAGTGCTTCTTGCTTTCTACACAAATGCGGAGTTTAGAATTAGAGTTTCACCACGGTTAACCATAGTTGGTATAAACAAACGATTTTCCTACAGGCCCTTCAACCGCATTCGCTCATTTGCATATACTCTCATTACATCCAAGTTCATTAGTACACTCATACGTTGGAAAATTGCAAATTGATGTGTCAAGTGGGTTTACGCTCGCAGTAGTAGATAGCTTCTGCAAATTTTTAATGTAGTGCCATGATGATGCAGCAACAACCACAAATCTATTGTAGACTTCCAGCCAAGTGATTGTGGTACACTGGCAAATATTAAATTATTTATATATATATGAACTAGCAGCTATATGCAAATGCACCAAGCGCTCATAGGTAGAAACGCAGTAAATATGTCTGCCTGTGATAGTTTATGCTTTAAGTTTAATACGAAAGCACTTTGCTGTTAATTTGGATCATTTGTGAATTGGTGGAAATTAAAAAGCCGTTTTTTTCTGGGAAATGCATTTTGATTTTTATTCAAAAAAATATATATGATGTGTAAGCATTCATGCAGAGATTTGTATGTTTTCACTAGAGATGAAAATTTTATAGATTTTAATACACGCGGGAGTTTAGTTTGTTTTGAAAAAAAAAAAGAAGAACTTGTTGAGACCTTCAAATGCACAGCAAATAATTGTATTCTTAAAATGCTTTTTATTTGAAACGAAAGTTATTTCATTACTTACAAACCAAAGTCAAATAGTGAACCTACACTTTCTTCAAAACTTTGGAATTTTTAACGCAAGTTACTCAAATTCTAAAGGTATTTTTGTATTTATAAAAAAAATGCATCAAAAAAAGCGTGCACGATATATTTAAAATTAAAGTGAGGAAATAGCACTTCAGTTGATTATTCGTGTTTACTTAATTTTTGTTATTGATGTTACAATTAAATAAGAAGAAACGAAAAATTTCAAAAATGATTATTATAAGTTGCAAAATCAGCAAAATAAAGTAAAATATTCAACGGCATTGCACCCCAAAAAACAATTTTCATATAAAAATCACACATATTTGATTTTTAGTAACGTATTTTAAAACGTGAAAATTCCGAAATTTAAAAAACTGTTTCATTTAATTTTTGTAAATTAAGTAAGTAATCAAGCAATGAAATGCAACTTCTTTTTTATTACAATGAAATAGGCTTAACTTGTTATGATTTTCACCAAAGAAAATTTTTTTAATGTTATTTATTGTTTTGAGCGGGCCACCTAAATGTTGAGCTAAAACTTTTTTTCAATTAGCCTTTTTTAAATTGTAAAAATTCTATAAACTTTTTTTTTTCAACCCATCCTTATTCAAAGAACAGCATTTTTATCCGACTTAACCATTCTAGGTGACTAAATAAAAGATCGCATTCCCTCTGGAAACGATATACTGCAACCGACATAAACCACTGCGTTGTGAAAATCTAAGCAGTAAAGACAGATTGAGCCATATCGGTATTTCTAACTAATTTCAGTTATAACAAAGCCTTGTTTACCTCAGACAGAAATAGAATTTAAAAATGGATTAGTTTGTTAAAAAGCTTTCTAATATATTTCATATTTTTAATTGTTTGAAAGCAACTATGATGAGCAAATAAATCGATTTTCTCTTGACAATAAAAATAAAATAATCGAAAGCTCTCTTGTGCTCGAATACTTCTAACAGCTTTTAACTCTGTCACTTCACACACCTCTTCAAAGCTGCCTCCATACAAATAAACAACCCATATTTCCACTTATTCCTATTCTACTGACCCTCGTTGCTCTTCCAGTTTAATAGGGACTGCCATCAGCGAAAGTGGCATTGTACTAGTTATTCTAACAACCAAGTTTAGAACGCTTTACAAATCCATTAATGGCACAAAGTTCAATCATCCAACATCCAACCAAACATTATCCATTATCGATGGCTAATGCTGTCCGCTGTGGCTGATTATTGACGTCAATGCCGGAATCTATTTGCATGACTTTTTATACCTTTTATGAACATGAAATGGTATTATAACTTTGGTCCGATGTTTGTATGTATGAGAAGAAGAAGAGATAGGCCCACCAATAAGCATACCGAAATGATCATCGCGGTGAGCTGAGTCGATTTAGTCATGTCCGTCTGTCCGTCTGTCTGTTTGTACGCAAACTAGTTCCTCAGTTTTTGCGATATCTTAATGAGATTTGGTATGGAGCCGCCATTTTGCATGAGATTAATAATTTGCCGGAATCAGCAAGATCGGAGCAATACAACGCATAGCTTCCATACAATCGATAGTTTCGATAAATGGGTTTTGGGCTATAATTTTTGCAATTAAAAAGCTAGGAACGTAAAACTTTGCAGGTTTGGTTCTTATTATGTATGTATTGTGTGTAGGGAAAATCAGCCAGATCGGACTTACATAACATATAGCTCCCAAACAATCGATTGTTCCGATAAATGGGGTTTGGGCTATGTATCTTTAAATTAACAGTTTTGCAGAGTTTGTGCTAATTGTGAGTAAGGATCGGATGCGTATTCATGAAAGGTATAAAGTCTTCGGCACAGTCGAAGGCAGCCCTTTCCTTACTTGTTTATGCTAATTCTGCTTTCAAAGCGAATTCGTTTAAGCGGCGTGAGTGGACTTTGTGTTCAAGTTCTTTCGGTATATTTTATATAAAAGCTAATGGACTTTCGTGTAGGCGGTTACAAGTATTTTCCTGTAACTATTGTAATGACAGAAAAACAAAAGTTATGAGAGAAATTGTATGATGTCGAGACTTTATACCGAGGTCAAAGATATAGTTATATACTTAGCAAAATTAATCAATGCTTAGATTTTTAGGTGCAACTTAGAAAGTGAAATGTAGGCGTTTTTAAAACCTATTCTGAGATATAATGCTCCTCAACGAAATTTTTAGAACATTGACATAGACATTGGAAAAATGTTAAGATAGAGAGTTCTTTTAACAAATTCTCAGATAGCGCGTTTTTAAGGAATATTTTGGAAGATAACCGCTCCACTGAGATGTGGATATAGAAATATGAGTTACATAAATTCAAAGTTTTGCTTTTAAGTAAATCGACATTTTTATTTGATGCAACGGGAATAAAAAATTGTTGCAGAGTACGAGTATTTTAGTAGAATACATGTAATAAGAGTTTAGGAAAGCGGTGATTGTGGCAAAATAAGGGAGAGCTCGAATCATTTCGGGATGGTTTTCGGGCCTTTTTTCGGACTATTTCGGCAATGTTTTCTTGAAATTTTCAGGATCATTTCCAGACTTTTTTAGGACCATTTCGGAATTGTTTTCGGGACTGTTTCGATATAATTTAGGAATCATTAGAATTATTTTTGGATTTACGTGACTTTTTCGTGACCGTTTAAGGAACTGTTTTGGGGAATTTTAGCGCCCATTTTTGAATCTTTTTCGGAATCAAATTTTGTTTGTTTGTTTTTTCGGGAACATTCAGGACTTTTTTGGAATAAATTCGGGAACGCTGTCGCAATATTTTATGATAATTTCGGGATTGTTTTCCGGATCCTTTTGGTATCATTTCGCGACTTTTTGACAATATTCGAAACTTGTTGGGATTATATCTTGATTGATTATATCTTGATTGGAACGATTTCGGGACTTTTTCAGCACCACTTTTTAGTCGTTTTTTTTACTTTTTGTGGATGATTTTTGCCACATTTACCAGTCTTTGGGACTAATTCTGAGTCTTTTAGAGATAAATTCTGGATTATGGTCATGATATTTTCAGGATCACCAGGAATTGTTTTTGGAACTTTTTCGGGATCACTTTGGAATCATTAGAATTATTTTTGGATCCACTCGACTTTTTCGTGACCATTTAAGGAACTGTTTTGAGGCCTTTTTGCGACCATTTTTGAGTATTTTCAGGATCAAATCGGTATGGTTTTCGGAACCATTCAGGGACTTTTTTGGAATATTTTAGGATCATTTCGGGACCCTTTTGGTATAATTTCGCGACTTTTTCGGCAATATTCCAAACTTTTTCGGGATTGTCTTCTTAACTTTTTTTGGATTATTTTTGAGTTTTTTTTTGGGGATAGATTCCGGATTGTTGTCCTGTTTTTATTTTTTTTGAGGATCACTTCAGGACTTTTTCAGGACCATTTCGGATTTCTTTTCGTCACTTTTTCTGGATTATTTTTCAGTCTTCTAGGTATAAATTCCGGATTGTTGTCGTGTTTATTTTTTGAGGATCACTAAGAGTTGCTTTTGGAACTTTTTCGGGACTTTTGCCAGAATATTTCTTGATAGTCCCTAAAAAGTCCCGAAATTATCTCAAAAAAATATACAGAAACTGAAACGGTCCCGAAAGCAAACAAAAATTTAAGAACTAGTCCCCAACAACCATCCCGGAAAAGCAAGAAGGTAACTGCTATCTTTTTTTCGTTCTCTGAAAACAAATGGGAAATTGTAGCTTGCATACTGATTGCTACTTGTTATTTTTTTTTTTCAATATAAAGTTTGCAAAAGCAAGCAAAAAACATTTAATCTATTTAGTATCAAAGTATCAGAGCTAGATAGGCAGCTTAACATTTTCTATTAATGTCTTCAAATTTCTATATGTAATAACATTTTGAACCTCCGTTTTAATTATTATTTCCGCTCCCTTCCATTTACAGAGAAATTTGGACCACCGTTTTACCACCAGAAACAAAACACACATTCACTGCCATTTTGGGTATCACAAAGGCCAGCCGTATGGACGAGGGCATTTACACATGCAAGGTAAGCCAAATGAAAAAAACCTCAAAGTAGAATTTCTAATATAAACTGAAAGCTTCTTTAAGCCATTAAAATGTACAAAGAGGAGTTAGGAGAGAGCTAATAAGTGCAAAGTAGCAAGTTTTACAATTTTCAATAAGGTATTGTACTTACAATTGCAATAAAAAATTATACGAAGAGGGCACAAATAGCCAGTAAACATTTACAGCAACGCTGCCAACTTACGAAAGCAATTTTAGACTCTATTAGCAGATACTGAGGGAACTTAGCGACTATAAGCCTTTCAAAAATACAACGGTAGGCGGATAAAACAGGGAGCGAGACCACAAATAACAAGGAAGCTTAAAACTATATTTGAAGATTGACTTTCAGTGAACTATTGATAAAAACTTATTCAATCTCTCTATCTCTATCTCTATGGTGCGATATACAACAGGTATATCATCATAAACCTCCTAAGAGATTTTTGCGCCAAGCTTCTCTTCCAATTTGTGGTGTGCCGATTTGAATTTTTCCCTACAAATTGGTGGGACCTACAGTTTTTTGCCGACTCCGAACGGCATCTACAAAGGAGACGGATTTTTGCTGAGAAGCCTGTCATGGCAGAAATACACTCGGAGAGTTTGCCAAACCACTTCCGAGGGGCGACCCCGTTTTGAAAAACTTTTTTCAAATCACTTTTGATGTTACCTGTACCAGGGCTCGAACCATGGACCTTCGGTGTGGTAGGCCGGCAACACTACCTTCACACCACGGTGGCCGTGTATTAATTTTGGAGTGATGCGCGTCCAAACATAAATGCACACACAAAACAGCTAAAAACTGTCATATAAGCGTCTGCTGGTCTGAGAAAGAAAACACATTTTCAAAATCTAGTTCTACCACCATTACCATCCCTGGCAGAAACAACATGAAGCTAAACAAATTGAAATTGTATTCTGCTGCTGACCGAGATCCCAACTGAGAGCGACAGACAAGACCATCTTAGTAGGCTGTCATATAAGAGGCACACTTTGGGTTTAAGTAGCGTTCACTTCCTTCAGCTTAAATACTTCCACATAAAATTTGTTTTAAAACCCGCCATATGCAGAGCAAGTGAACCGAAGTGTCTGGCACAAACGTTTTACTTTCCATCATTCATTATTATCATAGAAAGCGACAAAAATAAGTGCAAAGGCATCGTTACATTTGTCCTCTAGCTTATTTTTCTCTTGTGTTATTACTTTGATCAGTTGGTAGGTTTTGCGTTTGGTTTTACAACTTTAATTAAGCAGCTTTGCATGCATAAAGCTTTGGTCTGCGTTTTTTGTTTATTTTTTTCACGTTCTAAGTACTTTCACTTTTGATTCCAAAATTGTTTCTTTTTTCAAATTAATACCAGTTTATCTTCTCTTATTGAATGCTCCTTAAATTTGAGTATATGTCTTGTTTACAAACAAGCCTTGAGCGAAGTTTTAAAAGTAGCTCGTAAAAGCAAAAGTCAGCATTTCATTAGCGTAATTGCATTGCTTTTAAAACTTTTCTAACTTCGAATGGGTAAGATTCTTTTCGTGTTTCTATAGCGATTGATTAGTGCATTTCCGATAACCACATACAGCGAATGCTTTTGTTTTGCTCATACCCTTCAGGGGCATTAATGTTGCGTATACGCAGTGGTGTACCTTATACTTAAAACAATGTTTAATGCGGATCTGTTAAATTTGATTAGTAATTAGTAATCAATTAATTAGACGAGATTTTTAATTAATAATGATTATATGATATGCTGTCCCAACGTCACTTGCTGTTCATCATTTCATATATTGTTGTTGATGTAAAAATTTGTTTACAATTACGGGTTTTTATCGTTTATTGTGTCTTGTTTAAGTAGGTGGTTATGATTGTTTATGTTTTGGTTTGACATATTTTGTTTTGTTTCAGTCCTGAAGATGAATTTAGAATAAATTCGAAATATAGACGAAATATATATACATACGAGTATATAAAGCTATTTGTACTTGGTTTTATTTATTGTGTAAAGTTACATTGGTGGCCTAGAGCTCGAAAATTAAATATAAATAATGATTATTTTAAAAATGATAATGATTATTATTTAAAAAGTTGTTTTGATTATTTTTTATATTTTTTTTTCTGATTATTTTTGATTTTTCCAGTATTGTTGTAGAATCACATATACGAGTCTATAAAAAAAATCAAAAATAATCAGGAAAAATCAAAAACAAAAATAATCAGGAAAAATCAAAAACAAAAAAATAAAAATAAGAAGTAATCACGACTAACTAAAATCAACTTTTTTGATTATTTTTGACTCTTTAGGACTTTTCCTTATTTTTGATTTTCCCTAATCGTAATCAATAAATAATTGCCTTTTCTTGAAAACCAATTAAAATAATCATTACCAATTAAAAAAGCCTTATTATTAATTGATTACTAATTACTAATCAAATATACACATGAACAATACTGAAAAGAATAAAAATAATCCAAAAAAATAAAAGAAAATCTAAAATAATTAAAAGTAACCAAAAAAACTTTTTTTGATTATTTCTGATTTTTTTAATAATCGTAAAAAATCATTATTTTTTTGATTACTTTTTTAATTAATTGGAGTATTTTCATTATTTTTTTAATTAATTGGATATTTTTAGTAATCATTAAAAATTTAAAGTAACGGTAATCAATCATTCAATGGATTCTCAAGAAAATAATTAATCAAACGATTAGTAATCATTATGTAACAGGTCTAGATTAATGGAACCAAAATACAACTAAATTAACTCGTATTTTTAGAAAAACTAAATTTTGCAAAATCATTTGCAGAGAAAACCAAAAAAAGAATTGTTTTTTCTACTTTTATATACTTTTTTTTTAGTCGAGGCTGAGTGTGAGATCACTTTGTTTGTAAATATATTTTAATTACGCCCGCTATCATAAGTTTCTTTGGGAACTTCAGAGTTTTATTGAAGAACGCGCTATCTCAACATTTCATTCGAAAACGCCCTATCGCTGCTAAATGATTTCTACACAGCGGCCAAAATAATACTTTATATTTATTTTATAAATATTCATGTGGGAAAGTGCTCTAGAACTCTAGGCAATTGTCAATTGTTGCAGAAACCTTGTGCAAAGTAATTGAGCATGCTCTAGCAAAAACAACTCTATAACCCGTGCTCAAGTTTTTATTAACTTTTCTGAACGTAATCAAATCGAAATATAAAATTTCCATATAATAAATGGAATACTTATTATTGTAAGTAGTTACAAATTTAAAACTATGACCGACTTATTTATTCGGGAGACAGTTATGACAGCGAAAATAATGGCAGCCAAGAAATTGAATAGAGCATTACTCTTGGCAACAAATGTTGATTCGGACTGAGGAAACAATTGAAAAGTAAAATCGTCTCTTGACTAACAAAACAACTCGGAATCTTAAACAGTTTGCAAGAATATTAAACAGTTCCTGAAGTATTCGGGAGAAGAGTTTCCGGAAGTTTTGCAAATAGTAATGCCATCTTCAAATATCAGCTAGACCTACCGAACTTTTGAATTAAAATTTCGAATGTAGCTGTTCGATTTGGCCTTAAATGAAAGATGGTGCTCTTGATAAAAGCATTTATTTTCCATTATTACTCTAAAAATACCTATCACATTTCCTAAGAACAAAAACAAAAAACTGCTTTAATTTACAAATAAAAACACATTTTTGAAGCGACAATGAAATTGTTCAAGCTCTCAACACCTACACGCTTGAAGCATGGAAATGTGCTAAACTAGCTACGTACAATAGTGGACAACAACAACAATTTTACGGTGCCAATAAAATATTTTACCTCAGTTCTGTGGTTATTTCTAATAAAATATGTTTACTTACAACCATACAAAAGCAAAAATGTAGGAGTGCATATTTTCACAACCTTTCTCTGGCATTTAAATTGTTGTTGTAATTACACAAATTGTTTGAAGTTTTGTTGTTGTTGCACTAGCAAGCAGCAGCTTTAGCTTTTTGCTGTCAGTATTTTACAAAATTCAATAATTTATGAAGCCAACTAATGCACTCTAACAATCGATGCAACTTTTTTACCTTGCCATTATGTGGGTGTAAAAGCAAAGGAAGAGGGAAGCGGGTACGAGTGCACAGCAGGGAAGTAAATAGCCGCATAAATATATTTTATTTAAGTATGTACAGGTTCATAAATTTACAAAATAGTTTGTTAAAGAAGTTTTCTGCTTCTTTTTCACGCCAATCTATGAAACGCATTTCTTTCATTGAATTTGCTTGTGGACTTCTTGGTCTGCCACGTTGCAAGCTGCTATTTTTGCTATTCTTTGGTAGACGCATGCCATGCTTTCTTCGATGGCTGATTTCGCCAGCAATATTTTGCAAAACTTGGTTGACACGAGAGTTCATATTTTACAATCAATTGTTATTACTTTTGGTAATTTTCTTTAAATATTGTTTAAGTTGGTTGTGGAGAACGCTTAAATGAAGATGCTTTGCGATGAAATTTATAGATAGACTAACGTTTCCTTTAATTGCTTATAACGTCTTAACCAGTGGCTTTAGACCAGCTAAACTTGGCATTTTTCATAAGTGCAAAACGGCTAACATCATTGAAATCAGCGTATCCGAATTATATATGAATAATCTATCGTACGTCTGTCGGCTGAAAAAAGTTAAAAAAAAACTACAACAGCTCTTCTTAAGCTCATTAAACTTAGAAAAAAAGTTGTTTTACTATTTATTTTATTTAATTGTATATCATTTAATTTTATTTTATTTAACTAAATAAAATTTTTTTTTTACCCTATTTTTTTTTTTCTTATTTTATTTTACCCTATTTTATTTTATTTTTATTTTTTGTATTTTATTTCTTTACACGTACACAGCTTCAACCTGAGTATACATAGTTAGCTATTCATGTAAGTAGATCGTGTCAATTAAGTGTGACCCATTTACTGGAGTAATCTGCTCGGGAATAACTACATCATATTGAAATTATTCGATTGCTGCCTAACCACATACCACCTCATCACTATATATAGTTAGACACATATTTATCAATCTTTGATGCAAAATTTGCAATTTCAATCGAAAATCCACTTAACGCTTGATTTATCTATGCACATTAAGCATAACATTTATATTGATCCATATATGTACGTGTAGACAAATATAGAGATAGGGAATTGTATTTGCCCAGTGCACTGTTAGCATGCAACAATTATCAGCTAAGTAATAATTAAGTTTCGCTTCTGCTTAAATAATTCCGTTTCAAATTTCCTTTTATTCACTTCCGGTGTTAGCTTAGAAGTGGCCACATACATAGATAAGCAAATACTTCATACATATACTCGTATAGCAGTTTGTTGCATAATAAATTCTATTACTTTAGCTGATATCGAGTTTGACCAATAAATAAGTAAGCAAGTAATACCGTAAGAGTTAGTCATCTCATCCATATAAATATCACAATTGATTTGTATGATGTAATTTTAT
Source organism: Merzomyia westermanni (assembly GCA_949987695.1). Lineage (NCBI taxonomy): Eukaryota > Metazoa > Arthropoda > Insecta > Diptera > Tephritidae > Merzomyia > Merzomyia westermanni. Next base: position 185,242,485 of record OX465289.1, read on the forward strand.
TTATATGAAGATATCGTCATGTATGTATATCTATATATTTATATATTTGTACACATCTTAAGCTGCTGTAAGTTTAATCTTTATTATACCTTTTATGAACATGAAATGATATTATAACTTTGGTCCGATGTTTGTAAGTAAGAGAAAGAGAAGAGTTAGACCCACTAATAAGTATACTGAAATGATCAGGGCAATGAGCTGAGTCGATTTAGTCATTTCAATCTGTCCGTCTGTCTGTTTGTACGCAAACTAGTCCCTCAGTTTTTGAGATATCTTGATGAGATTTGGTGTGTAGCCGCCATTTTGCATGAGATTAATAATTTTCCGGAATCAGCAAGATCGGAGCAATACAACGCATAGCTCCCATACAATCGATAGTTTCGTTAAATGTGTTTTGGGCTATAAATTTTGCAATTAAAAATCTAGGAACGTACAACTTTGCAGGTTTCGTACTTATTATACATGTAATGTGTGTAGCGAAAATCAGCCAGATCGGACCTACATAACATATAGCTCCCATACAATCGATTGTTCCGATAAATGGGGTTTGAATTATGTATCTTTAAATTATCAGTTTTGCAGAATTTGTACTAATTGTAAGTAGGGATCGGACACTTAAACCCGTGATGCGTATTGATGAAAGGTATAAAGTCTTCGGCACAGTCGAAGACAGCTCTTTCCTTACTTGTTTTTGTTTGACATAAATCCAGTTTCCACTTGCACGCAACAGCACATTCATACATAAATATATATGCATATGCAAATTCTTATTAAAATATACAAACTCGAGTACGAACATACATACCATACATGCGGCAATCAAATGTTGCATACCATTCCTTTCATGGCTGGGATGCCTTCAGATTTTTACAGACATTTTTTTGCAAACATAAATGTATATCGACGTTTGTGAGGATGATGGAAAGGATTTTTAAAAACACATAAGGGGCTGATGGTCCGATCATGAAAGAAGCTGAAAAAAAGAAAACAAAAGGGATTCATGCAGTGTTGTATGGTCCACTTCGTGCAGAGCTTTAATTCCATCAACCGAGGGTAAGCTGCACAAAAGACCTTATAAATTTTCCAAGATTGTGAGATAAATCCAAGCTGCTTTTGAAAACGGTATAATTTGGAAATGAGTTTCGTCTTACCATACTGCTAATAAGCTGGCCAAGTACAGGGAAGCTCTCAATTTGGAATAAAAGGACAAGTAGCGCAAAATCATTTTCATATAGAGCTACCTCTGGGGTTCCTCAAGGTAGTATCCTTGCTCCTCTATTCTTTGTTATTTTCATCAATGATTGCTCAGAATGTTTTACTCTGTGTGAGCATCTACTTTATGCCGATGATTTAAAAATTTTTAAAAAAATAACAAGTTGCTCTGATATTGATATAATGCAAAATGAGGTTAACAAATTCCAGGAATGGTGTGATCGAAATATGCTAATGATTAATATCGAAAAATGCTGCTCGGTCACCTACAACAAAATTAGATTGCCACTCTTATCTTCGTACTCTATTTCTGGATCTGTTCTCAGTTCCAGTTATAAAATCAAAGACCTTGGGTTAGTTTTTGATTCGAATTTCACGTTTATTGATCACCTGAATTACATCATACCTAAAGCATATTACTCTCTGGCTTTCATTAGACGAAATAGTTCGGAATTTAAAGATCCTTATACTAAAAAATTACTGTTTAGTACATTTGTAAGGTCCAAATTGGAATATGCTTCTATAATCTGAAATCCGTTCTATGTAGTGCATTCCAATAGACTTGAACGTGTACAGAAAATGTTTTTGAAATTTGCATTATCCAGTATTAGGTTTATCATGCCTATTCCGTCTTATGTTCCGCGTTGTAGACTGATCAGTCTGCTTACTCTTGCTAGTAGGCGATTGATTTCTGGATTAGTTTTTATTCGAGATGTCCTCAATAGGACTATTGATTGCCCGTTCTTATTGCATTGTATTAAACTCAATGTTCCAGCTAGAAACTTGCGACAAGATGATTTATTTGCTATTGACCTCTGCAAAACCAGGTATGCTCAAAATGAACCAATTATCAGACTACTAGCGGAATTTAATTTGTTATGTAGAGTAATAAATTTAGATATATTTGTAAATCGCAATGTATTTAAAGAAAAACTTTGTTTGTACTATTTTTAATATAATTAAAACCTATTTACGCCTTAGTCTGTAAGGTTTGTAAACCATAGACTCAATAATAAATAAATAAATAAATAAAAAGTTTTAAAAAATTATTTTTCGAAAAATCCGGTTCAGCCTTTAGCAGTGGCCGTCAAGTGTATTTCTGCCGTGAAAAAGCTACTCACCAAATTTGTATCTGCCTTAATAGCCACCTTTCGGATGCGGCATAAAATAAGCCGGTCTAGCCAATTTATAGGAAAAAAATTAAAAGCAACATAAAACAAATTGATAGAGCAGCTTAGCTTTAATAACCTCAGAGTTCTTAAGGCTCGCCTTTTAAAGAACACACGAGGCAGTCCAAGATGCCGTTGCCAGTTGCATACCACGTAGAAGCAGCCCCTCAGTCATTAGAGTGTGAAATAAGCTTGGCAAATTTCAGAAAGAAATTAGAGTGAGCTGGAGGGGAAGTTTGTATTCAACGTATGGGGATGATGTGGATACAGTGACTTACGGGGGGAGTAGGGTTAAGTCGTGTAAAAAAAGACAAATTCTTGTGAATTTTTTATGATTAAAATCTTTTTATTAAAACCAATGGTATATTAAAGTATGAAGAATATTATATTAGATTTTTACGAAGAAATATTAAAAAATACGGCAAGAGCAGCAATTGCTCTGAAGCGTCTCGAAAAAAAGTAGAATTGCGGTGCCCCTCATAACCCGGCGCTGGAACATCTGAAATCACAAAATTCAGTTTATATTGTTAGATAATCGTTTTCCACAGGTAACGTTGACAGGGTTTTTCGAAATTAAAGTTTTTCACTTTTTGGGAACACTTTAAAGGGAAAAACCCGATTTTTGCGAAAAAATTGGTTAATTTATTATTGTAAAATGAAAACAAAAAGTCGCCAGCGTTGCCTCGTAAATTATGTACAGAAATAGTGTTTAAAATTTCAAAAGCATGGGTGCAGTTGTTTTGAAGTTATGAAGGACACCGACTTTGAAAACTAGAGTTTTGGAAAAAACGCTTCAAAGCTTTGAACACTAAACAATTTGGGATGAAACGTTCATAAGTGAGTTGTATTACCTCACACTGAATCATAGATGCCAGGTCCATAAAGGAGGTTGCTATGAAAAGCATCTTTTTGCTCCTGCTTATGATGAATTCGGCTTTCTTTAGTCTTTTTTCAGCTTCCTGCTCTGCTCACATTGGCTTATACGTACGGAGTCAGTTGATAGCGCTTACTCATGAGCGTTTGGCAGGTAGAAAAATACTAATAACATCGTAAATTTTGCTCCTATCGACTTCAAATGTGGACACAATTTTCCTGAGATATTATACTTTCAGTTAAAAAAAAAAAAAAAAAAATTCTTAACAAAAAATTTTAAAACCTTACTCCACCCTTACCTGGCGTTCGCATGAAACTCGTTAAAACTACCTGCATGGTTCTGTAATAACGCAGAGCAGCTTGAGAAAAATCTTACTGGAGGAAGCTATGGTTTCTTATACAAGGATAAAACTGAATAAACATTCATCATCATCATTTATTGACGTTTAACCGCTTAAATGATTTTGGTATCAAAGCACGTCATCTCTTTGTAGCGATAACTGTCATAGCAAGTCATCCACCCCTTCAACTGCTCTGAAATAGGAAAACTTGTGCCGATAGGAAAACCTTCAGGACCGTATCATCTTTGTCCTATGATTTTTGTTTTTGACGTGTAAAGATTTTGGGCTCGGCAGGGGCTGTCCAGCAAAGTTAAGCGTCTCTGCCTGTAAGCGTGCCTCTGTCACTACTTGTAACCGTGCCTTTACTGGTGTCTTGCTGATGTGTAAACACCTTTGTGCTCGGTAGAGCGTCACTACGTGTAACAGTGATTCTACCGCTGCTTGAAATTGCGTTGTTGTTGATGTTGGTTCTATGCATATCTGAGTTTCAAATGAGACTTGGTTTAGTGTGTATAGAAATCTGGCCTGACTGCTTTTTAATGTGAGTTTAGGATTATCGATGCATTGCTTGGTTTGCTGTTGTTCGGAACTCGTGCAAAAATACGCTGAATACTTGGAATCGGCAAATAGTCGAACAAAAATCCAAACTTCGCTTATAACCAATACACACAGTGTTTACAGAAACAAAATAACTGATTATTCAAGTTAAATTTATTTTGGCTCAGAATAATCAACAGGGTAGTTGATTTGTTTTGTTTGTGTTTTTTGTTTTCTTTGTTTTTATACTTATGGAAAAATGCAAGAAAATTATATAATATGAAATAAAACAAAATAAAATAAAATATAATTAATTAAAAGGAATTATGATAACAAGAAGGTACGGGAAGGAAAATAAAGGAGAAGAACGGAAAGTAAAGAAAAGAAAGGAAAAGAAAAGGAAAGAAAATAAAAGAAAAGAAAGGAAAAGAAAGGAAAAGAAAAGAAAAGAAAAAAAAAGAAACGACAAAAAAAAAAAAAAAATTAAGAAATAAAAATGTTAATGTAATGAAAAGTACGGAAATGAAAGTGAAGGAACTAAGCAGCACGAAAAGGAAACAATAGCGTATAATACAATAGCATACAACAAAAAAAGAGAGTGCTGAAAAAGAAAAAAGAAAATAAAAAGAAGATAATTAAAGGACTGCGTTTATTTTTAAATTACATTTAGTATCGAAACACCCCAATATTTATGTGTATTAGAAGAAAGGGGTGCCCCATTTGCTATACTCATGCATTAGCAATATGAAATATTTACAAAAAGTCAGCAACGTAGCAAAGTAACACAAAATAGAGAGGCAATTCGTAGAAAAGCAATGCATTTATTGTGTCTACAATATTTCTACAACTACAACAGCAACAGTTATGAAAAATAGTAACAAAATGCAAAGCTGCTAACTGCAACAGCCAAAGGACTATATATTTATAGCTCAAGCAGCAGTTCATACTTTGCAATCGAACTTAGTATTCGTACCAATTGAAGTATTTATTGTTGTTACTTTTATTGATACTCATTTTGTTGCCGTTGGAATTGCATTTGGAGTAACAGTAGTCCTAACGGAAATATGCATAGCAACACAATTATATCCGGTTGCTTGCATTTCTATGCAACTTCCGCTTTCAATCTAACTATATTTATACTCATACTTTTATATGTGTATGTATGTGTGTTTGAATGTATATGTTACTAGCTGCTAACACAACTTTGTTGGCCAACCGGCGGGTCGACTTACTGGTACATATTTACACAGTAGTGATGTCCCACAGCATGATCAAACTCAACGTCAATAACCTGAACCTGATAGTCCTACTGCTGCTGTCCATTCAACTAAACACAGACATATGTATGAGTATAAGCAAATACTAAGAGTCCTTTTGAATCGATTTCATTGCAAACCCAAGTTGTGCATACAAGCGTGTAAAAATATTTGCATTTGGGATTTTCTTTACTTCATTCATCTTTTGCATATTTTTGATTTTCAAATAACAAAAAAAAAATGTAAATCGAATGTTGTGCAAAAATCGTAATTGTGTTTGTAAATTTTACAGAATGTGCAGTACGAGAGTTGGTGCATGAGTGGTCAGTTGAATAAGTTGTGTAAGTGAGTTGCAATAAAATATCGAAGTGAACAAATACTAGTTAAGAACTGGAAATGTTTGTTTAGGCTCGTACTAGTCCAAAAGGGACTGAATTTCAAGCAGCGACAAATTCAAAGCTTTTGAGAATGATGTTTGAATCACAATTGAAGTCTTATTCAGGTGCAATGTGCTCTCCGTTGTGTGGTATTGTTAACTACACTCTATTGTAAGTTCAGTGAATTCCGAAATATTTGACTGCTCTAAACAGTTGCTGGCACTAAAAACACTTTAATTTATTTTAGCCCACAATTCAAGCAATTTTTTTCACAAATATTTTTTCCAAAGTCGGATGCTTTTAAAAGAGATATTTATAGCAAATGGAACTTATTATTTTACCTGCTGGGTAATTGTTCATTAGGTTGAATATGTGCCTGTTTTAGATTGATGTTAGCTTAGTTTTTGCTGTAAATCAATAGATAAGGTAATATGATCTGACTTCTCCCAATTCTAAATCCTTTGAAATCGCCTCAAAAGCACTCAACTATGCTATAAAGATATGAACAATTTAGCTCAATTGAAAAATTGTGGTCAAACGTAACGTAGCATGTACTAAATTAGTGAACACCACTTTTAACACAGAAGTTAACTACTTTCATACGTGATATAAAACGAAGAGAAGGCACTAGCAGTAATTAAACCACAAGCAAAGTAAACATTGAGTCAATTTAAAAAAATAATATATTACTGAAATAGACATTAAGTTTTACGGAACGTTAATTTTTTGTTTACACGCCGTTTGAAAATAACCGTTTTATAAAAATTTTAATCTAACCTTTTTATTGTTAATATTCGGCCGTTTTGTGTTTGTATCGACTTTAAATAAATAAATAATTTATTATTTTACCTGCTGGGTAATTGTTTATTAGGTTGAATATGTGCCTGTTTTAGATTGATGTTGGCTTAGTCTTTGCTGTAAATCAATAGATAAGGTAATATTATCTGACTTCTCCCAGTTCTAAATCCTTTGAAATCGCCTCAAAATCACTCCAATATGCTATAAAGATATGAACAATTTAGCTCAATTGAAAAATTGTGGTCAAACGTAACGTAGCATGCACTAAATTAGTGAACACCACTTTTAACACAGAAGTTAACTACTTTCATACGTGATATAAAACGAAGAGAAGGCACTAACAGTAATTAAACCACAAGCAAGGTAAATATTGAGTCAATTTAAAAAAATAATATATTACTGAAATAGACATTAAGTTTTACGGAACGTTAATTTTTTGTTTACACGTCGTTTGAAAATAACCGTTTTATAAAAATTTTAATCTAACCTTTTTATTGTTAATATTCGGCCGTTGTGTTTGTATCGACTTTAAATAAATAAATAAATAAAATAAAATAAATGAGAACTTATGAATGTGAATCTATAGTTTATATAATATACCTATAAACAATTTAATTGAAAGCTTCATATACATTTTTTTAAACCTCTATTCAAGTTATACTTTTATTCGTTTCAGAATTTCACTAAAATAAATGATTATTTTCAAATATGTGTACTATAACTGAAATTTTGAGCAACTCTTGGCCAATAGAAATAGCGCTTAGGATGCAGCTGTGAGTTCTGCTTATTCGTGTCTATTCCGATATAAAAAATTTTACGAAAAGAATTTGAAACATTTTGAACATAAAATATTTAAAAACATATATTTTTTCGGGAGTTTTTGTAAACTGTTTAATTTCACTTTCAAAGCTAAATGATTTATAAAAAACTTATTCTTAAAGTTAATATGGTTTAAATCTTCAAATAAATTTTTAAGGCAAACGTTTATATATCGCTTAAAATTGCTTGTTGGGTAGCGAAGTTTCCAATTTTACATAGAACAGAAAAATTTAGAGACCAGCTCTTTTACCTGTTCTTCTGCTTCCGCTTTTCAGCATTATCTTATATATAAATAGACAAGATGAATGCAATGTAGAACCGTTTTCTGCTAAACTATAATTCTAAGGTAGACAAATTATATATGTATAGATAGGAAATTTTGAGGTGCACTTTTATCCGTAAATAAAAAACATTTAAAAAATCATGTTAATACAAAAAATTTAACATAAAAGTCACACCACTACACATTCACTTATTCACACTATAGAGACGCTGTGTGTGTGTACTTGCTTTTTGTGTACTATGCTGAATCGTGAGCATGGCCGAGGAGTTGCTTTGTAGGAAAAAATTAAGAGCCGTAGTAGTGTGACTAGACTTGCCATGCATGTTTTTGTGTTATTCGTGTGGTCGGCTCTCACTGTGAGTGCGAAGAGTTGGTAGTGGACGAATGAAAAATAAGTATTCGCACTATAGATACTCTGTTGTGTCACGCATTTTTGCTGTAGTTGTTGTTATTGTATTGATTACTGGCTACGATGCCTAGTGTCAGGTGCTCTGCTGAGAGCACGAAAAGTTGCTTTGTTGGATACATTAAGCAAGCAATGTAAAATATGAGCAAATATGTAAAATTCATTGCTGATACCTACAAACAGGGTTTACAAAAATAAAATAAATGATTACTCATAAAGAGTATTAAACAATGAAGAAAATTAAAGGAAAATGGAGGAAAGGAAAAGAATTGAAAGGAAGGAAAATTAAAGGAAAAAAAGGAAAGAAAACGAAAAGGAAAGGAAGGGAAAGGAAGGAAAGGGAAGGGAATGGAAAGCATAGGAAAGGAAGGAAAGAAAGGAATGGTAAGGAAATGAAAGGAAGGGAAGGGAAAGGGAATTAAAGGAAAGGTAAGAAAACGAAGGAGAAAGAAAGAAAATAAAAGGAAGCGACGGGAAACGAAAATAAGTTTGAGGAAAGGAAAAAATAAAATAAGAGAGTAAAAGAAGAAATCAAGGAAAATAAAAATATGTTAGAGGATAGGAACGACAAAAAAATAAAATAAAATAAAGTTTACTGGTTGAATTTCAACCACTGGGCGAACTCTAGTTTTATTTTATTTCACCAATCGGTCTGCCTCTCCCTCACACTAGAGTTGCCAATATGGATACTTTGCGATATACCTTATTCGTTTTTTTTAATAGGAAATCACTGGAATCTCCTAACTATAAATTCCATCATTTTCCGAGAGAAAATTTAACAATTTTTGAATAATATATGATGTATCATAACTCGTAGACAAAAACAAAGTGCAAAATAAAATGGATTCACTTAAAAAGCGGTTTCAAGCTTTCATTAAAAGTATCAAGCATTGCACCTGAAAAATGTTTAAATTTTTTTCTCGATAGGGTTCGACTATCGGAAAATACTCTTTAACCAAAATAAAATACCGATGTCGACCGAATGCTTGACGTTTCGATATTTCTCACTCCTGCCTCACACCACCCCTCTCGCACAGCATTTAACTCTCTATTAGGTATGGGACTATTCGTATACAAATTATTCGAATAAAAAATCCATTTAGTCGAAATCTATAAATAATTCTAATAATATTTATTCAAATAATTTATTCTTTTATTCGAATAGTATATTCGAATCCTAGTATTATTCGAATAGTTGTCTTTTATTCAAATAGTTCTTTACTCGGCAAATGGGGTTTGAATAGTTTTTTTTTATTATTCGAATAATTAAATATGAATCGCTGGATAGATATTTACTTTAAAATTACTATAAATAGATATTTATTTATACATTTGTTTGTTTATTGCAGTTATATTTGCATGGCAGGTTTTATGCTAGGGTTTGAGCAAGGTATGCTAGGATAGAAATTCATTCTGCATACTCATATACTGTTTATTATGGCAGGCAAAGAGCTGGTTTAAATTGCGTAAAGCAACATATGCAAAATAATACTACCAGTTTATTATTTTTTGCTAAGTAGGATACTGCAATAGATATGCAAGGCAAAAGTATGCAGATAAGCTATTCAAACCACATTAACCGAATAAATGAAAACTATTTGAATAATAGGTATTCGAATAGTTAAACAAATATCAGCTTATGCACACATTTTTGTACACGCAAACATATATACATTAGGGTGGGTCGATTTGTATGAACGAAAGTTAACCGATATCGCGCCATCGATTTTTCGATAGGCTTTGGGTTCAGGAAAAAAAAGTTCCACTACTCATACCCAAAAAAAAGTAATTTTCGGGCCTACGAAATTTAATTTTTTTGACTTTTTTCGACTTTGATTTTTAAGGAAAATAAAATTTTTTTTCAAAAAACAGCGCATAATTTTAAGTGGGATAGGAAATATGAGACAATTTCGTTTTCATCGAAAACATTTTTGCATGTCTGCTGAAAAAACCCTTAAAAAAAATGGCGAAAGGGTACATTTTTTGACCCAAAACCCCAACAATTTTTTTTTTGTTTTTTTTTTTTCAAAAAACTGTTATCGCCAACGTTTTTAGCGGACATTTTTGGGTCGGACATGGTATACAAGAAAATTTTAAAATCAAATCAATAATTTAGTAAATCATGAAAAAAACCTTAAAAATTAAAGTCGAAAAAAATTAAAAAAAATTAAATTTCGCAGGCTTGAAATTTATTTTTTGGGTATGCGTAGTGGAACTTTTTTTTCCTGAGCCCAAAACCTATCGAAAAATCGATGGCGCAATATCGGTTAATAAATCGACCCAGTCTAATATACTCGTACATATATACAAAACGTGAATGCATGCTCATTGATACAACTATTCGAATACCACTATTCGAATGTTACTATTCGAATAAACGAAAAAATTATTCGAATAAATACTATTCGAATTTTTTGAAACGAATATTATTATTCGTTGATTCGAATAGTATTTATTCGCATATTGTTCAAAAATAGTCCCACTAGTACTCTCTATTTCTATCCACACAGTCACAGAATGTTTTTACTACAGGGTGGCTGATGAATTTTGCTACATTAAGAAACTCAAATAATTTTTTTTCCAGTATATGGAATTCATTTTTCTTTTATTCATGTTAAAGCTCATTAAATTTTATTAAATATAGCTTAATTAGTTTTAAAAAGAATGGAATTTAAATGCCCCCCCTGCTCGTCGATGCATGTGCGGCATCTTACCAAAAAGTTGTTCATTACTGCTTGGAGAGTTGAGACAGGAATAGCCGCAATTGTTTCTCGAATGGATTGCCTTAGTTCATTCAAATTTGTTGGTTTTGCTTTGAAGACTTCCTGTTTGCAATAACCCCACAAGAAAAAGTCAGGTGCAGTAAGGTCAGGTGACCTGGGTGGCCAACGGAATGTGGAGTTTCTGGATATCAGCTTATTGGGAAATTTTCGTCGCAATTCTGTCATAACAGGTTGGGCTATATGAGGAGCTGCACCATCTTGCTGAAACCACACAGAGTTGAAACAAATTCTCATTCGGCGTAATTCTGGATAGAAAAACTCTCTCAACATGCTCAAGTAACGGTCTCCAGTAACCGTAACGGTGTGACCGTTTTCTTCGAAGAAGTAGGGCCCGACAATGCAGCGTGATGAAACTGCACACCACACTGTGACACGAAGTGGATGCAATTCCGTCTCATGGAGTATCTGTGGGTTGGAATCACTCCATATTCGACAATTTTGTTTGTTTATGTTGCCGTTTAAATCGAAATGGGCCTCGTCAGACATGAAAAGACAGTTCAACATATTTCCATCCTCTTCCACCATTTGAAGCATCTTCTGGCAAAATTCCAAGCGAATCGGCAAGTCTGCAGCGTTCAGTTTGTTGGCCATTTGAATTTTATATGGGAATAAGTCCAAATCTTTGTGCATAATTGACTGTAATGACTGTCTGCTTACACCCATTTGAGCAGATAAGCTTCTTGTCGAAACACGTGGATTGTTTTGTATGGCAGCAGCTACAGCAGCGATTGTTTCCTCCGTTCGAACTGAAGGGTTTCGATGGTAAGGTCTTCTGTTGACTGTCCCATGCTCGGCAAAATTGTTTACAAGTCTTATTATGGTCCATCTGCTCGGAGGATTGCCGCCAAACGTGCGCCTATACTCTCTTTGAACCGAAACTACGGACTCCAGTGCGTGATAGCGGCGGACAATCCAAATTCTTGTTTCAGTGTCCCAGTTATCCATTTTTGTTAAATGTAAAAGTCAATCTGCAAAATAAAAAAAAAATTAACCAGATTCATTAAATAGAAAAAAAGTTATTTAATTTTTTTTTGGTAGCGGCTTTCATTAGCCACCCTGTATATCAACGTAGTTAAGTTTGTTCGAAGAAGCACTATCCGTATTAGCTGGCTCAGCATATTACTTAAATAACTTCTAACCGTCTAAACGGTTTTGGGCCTCCAATATATCTCGCAAGTCGTTTCTTCGCTCCGGGAACTGTCGCCAATACATATCTATTTTATTTTATTGTGTTGTAATTTCTTCCTATTTCAAATTCTATTCAATTTATCCCCCTCTTTGCTTCTTATGCTTTTTAATTTTTAAAAATCTAGTCTTCCTTTTTATATTAATAGGCCATAGCCGCGGGTTAACATCGCGATTCAGAATAAGCGCCATTAAATGTCTAGACCGGAAAATGCTTGCAGTACTTTTATTGCGCCCTAATACATATATACAGATGTACATGCATGCATTTTCTTGTGTAATTGTTTCAGAAGTAAACTTAGAATAATAATATTTTCACGTAAATACCTGCCGTGGTCTTTCTCAACCCATAGGTGAGCATGTGAATCGTTTCAATTTAAAAATGGCTAGATGAGCGTTTTGTATATCAAACCAAGCATGGGTCGAATGGTATGAAGCAACAGCTGTCATATTAAAGTTTACTGAGCGATTGCTACTGGGTTGTTTTTTACTTTCTTTTAAGCCGATTTCATGTCAGCTTCTTTATAGATGTAGTTACGCAAATGTGTTGCCCTATTCTTCACCTAAGTAATACATAATTCTGTATACTGTTTGTTTTCATATTGGAATAATGCCACTAATATTGATTGACGTGTTGTTGTTACTAATGTGTGTATACATATTAATCTCTGCCTGCTGTTGTTGTGGCTTTCACCCGTCAAAATTGTGTCTGAACAACACTGAAATTGGCAGTTAATTTTTCACAGCTGGGGTAAAGTTGAGATTCGCAAAAGTTTCAAAAATTACAAAAACTTACATGGCAAACTGTAGATATGTACAGTTGTGTTCAATATAATAGTAGTGAAATTGAATGATATCCACTTCGACGAAATAAAAAAAAACTGTGTTTTTAAAAAATTTAATTCAAAATATAGCGAATTTCATAGCAGAAACCACATAAAAAGAAACTTCAAAATTTACAGAAATTTAATTAAACTTTAAAAAATGGCCATTAATATCTTCAAATTTTTTGGCAGAATTTATAGAAAATTTTTGAGTACTCAGTTTCTTAGACCAATCAATTTTAGTATAACATTGTGCAAGTAAGAACTCGTTTAAAAATTTCCCTGAATTTTTTTTTTTCGTCAAGGGTGTTTAGTGATATGTTCCATACTACGCATTAAGATAAATCACTTTTTTAATGGAAAAATATGCCCAACATCTTTGACAAAAAAATTCTAAAAACACAGGGAAAATTTCGAACTTACACATTATGAAGCCAAAATTGAAGGAGCTTTAACACTGCGTACCGAAAAGTTTGCTAAAAACTTGTCCGAAAAATATTGAAATTTTGATGTAAATTTTTAAGAAAGTTTAATCAACTTTCGTGACTTGTGTAAACTTCGAAGTTTCTTTTTATGTGGTTTCTGTTAAGGAATTCGCTATGTTTTAAATGAAAATTATTAAAGACAAAGCTTCTGTTCATTTCGTCGAACGATATCTAATTTAATTTCACTAATATTATATTGAATACAATTGTATGTAAATGAGCGATATCGTAATCCGAAACACGAAACGACAGTTCGATAATCGAGAGTTTCACTATCACTATCTCAAAAATATTTTATGGCCGAATATGACTTAATACCCGACGAGCGTGACAAACGTAAATGTAAAGAGTTGATAAATCGCTTTTCCACCCGTCTGCAAACTATTGTTGACCGAGCGGATGCCTACAGGATGGAACTTAATTGTGTTTTACCCAATAAACAGGCAAAGCGATCCAGCAAATCACACCAAGTACTGCTGAATTAGCCTCCTTAGTTCTACATATAAAAATTAAGCCCATAGTCAATAAGCTTATTGAATAATTACTGTGTGGCTTCAGACATGATAAGCTTGTAATCGACTAACCTTTCATCACTACTAAAATCTGCTCAGACCCAATAATAAAAACTCGTCAATCGGTGTCACATAATCCATTTTACAGATTTTGGGGATTGTTGACCATGTGACAGTCCTTTGCTGGATGTGGACCCGCTACTGGCACCTTACCGTATTAGTTTCTTTGTCGCGAGAGAGATTTGATATGACTAGTGCAACCTTCTAGGTTATGGCAAGATGGGTAATTAGAGATGAGCGGCATCATATCCGTAAATCAACCATCACGTAGCACGTCATTATCTTTTGTCGGCATGCCCTACCGCGGCTATATTCTACAACCCTGATCCGCTGGAGCAGGACGTATGGGCCTTCACGTAGTTTCCAAGGCGTACAATTTAATGATGAGTTCTACGATTCAATAAAACCTAGAGTGAATTTATAACCATAACAAGGCGATACCTTTCTCAGACTAATATTTAATGGACTACAAAAGTTTGCTTTCGGTTTTTTAATTTAAAATATATAAAATATATCTCAAGAATCTTTTGAAGACCGAAATATGCTGAAATTTATTTGAATAAAGCGGTATCTCATGACTTCTTTCAAAAACAACCTTATCTTGGCATAAACTCAATATATTCTTAGCTAAGCTATGCCAGTTTTGAAGCAATATGTGTGTTAATTTATTTCAGAACAGGTAACTAAGATAGGGCGTTCTTCTACCTATGATGAAGAAATTTCTAACCATTGCAATTTATCAAACAAAAACGGCTTCAAGCTTTAGATTTTAAGAGACATGTTGCCATATTCATCAAAACAATTCATTCAAACGTAGGAGATAATTAAGAAAAACAATAGATAACAAGTAAGGAAGTCTAAGCTCGGCTGGAACCCAACATTATATACCTAGTAGTGATCTGTTATGGCATACCAATTTACGCAGGTCTATTTTAATACTTTTCAGCTCGTATTATAAAGCCAGCGGGTTGTTTTCAATACAAACACTTCTATTATGAGTTTTTAGGGGTAAATTAATTTTAAAAAAATATTAATGTATGGCGTGATATACAACAGGTGTATCATCATAAACCTTCTAAGAAATTTTTGCGCCGAGCTTCCCTTCCAATTTGTGGTGTGCGTTTTGAGATTTTTCCTACAAATTGGAGGGACCTACAGATTTTTGCCGACTTCGAAGTGCATCTACAAAGGAGATGAATATTTGAAAAACATTTTCCAACCACTTTTGATGTTACCAGTCCCAGGACTCGAACCTTGAACCTTCGGTGTGGTAGGCCGGCAACACTACCGCCACACCACGGCGGCCGTCATTAATTTGTTTGTATATAAACAGCTTTCCTACCGAACACTGCTAACCACATTTTTTCAAAATTCCAATACATGCACATTTTATGTTTGAAAAATTTGCTTTCAAATAGACAGACGGACAGACCGACAGACGGACGGTGAGACGGACATGGCTAAATCGCCTCAGCTCATCGTACTTATTATTTCAGTTTACTTATTGATGTGCAGATCTCTTCTTCTTCTCATACTTACAAACCTTTCGTGTTCATTAAAGGCATGAAAATCAAAAAAGTTATATAAATTCCCTATAGTCGGGCATTAACAGCTTACCCGGATATTTTCCTAGTGTGTTATCCGATTTGCTTAATTTTTGTCAGGAGTATACTACATACTATTGAGAAGCAGGCGACCAATTTGATTGAAATATCAAGTTCAAACTACAAGAAATCGCCTTTGAAAATAGCAAAATTTGTATGCTGAAAAGTGGGCGGCGCCACGCCTACTTCCCGAAAATTCACAAAATTTTTATGTGATTGAGTTTTACTTAAAAAGCTCATTATGTGTGCAAGATCTTATTACTATAGCTCGCATGGTTATAGAAATATCGCGTTTTACATTTTACAAACAAATTTTTTAGAACTATGTTATAAAACTGGGCGTGGCCGTTGACCGATATACCTTTATATATACAACATTTTCACCAAATACTGTTTCGCTAAATCAATTTTATCCGGAGTTATGGCATACAAATTTTTGTGGAATAATCCACTATAGAAAGAGTGAGGCCACGCCCATTTTCGAAAATTTATATTTTGCGACTTTCTTCGTTCACGTACACATTTAAAGTGAAAAGGAAATTATGTAAAGTTTTTGTACGCAAAGTTATTGCCTATTAATATATCTGTGATCCTTTTCAAAATCTTTCGTTTAAAAGTGGACCGATTTCGCCCACTTTTTTCCGGAACATACTTTGTATTAATATAAATGTGTGTGCTAAACTTCATTTCGATATCTTGATTTATAATTAATATTATTTCTAATTTTGACTTAATCAAAAGTGGGCGGTACCACTCCCATTTTCAAAAATTTCTTGAAAATTTATTTTTTGCCTTAACATTAATGTACACACCAAACTTAATCCTTATAAGTGTGTTATGTACTGAATTATAAATAGCGCCCGGAGATGAGTGCCAAGGAAGCTGCGTACCAAATTTCATTAAGATATCTCAAAATTTACTCAAGTTATCGTGTTAACAGACGGATTGACGGATGGACGGACGGAGGGGCATGGCTTAATTAATTTCTTTTTTCCTCCTTGTGTGCGTAGCACTACTAGGTATAAAAACACAATATCCATATGAAAAGAATAAGAAACCCCGACAGAAAACAATGGAGATAATAGGTGAGAGCAATAAAGATTCAAACAAACATATTATGATTTTCCACACTCTATTTTGAACAAAAGAAACAGAGGTTACAAAAAGATTTTAACACATGTCAGTCTTACATAAAACAAGATGTTCGGTTTTCATACCTACCGTTAAGTGATAATGTGGCATACCTACTTTGAAATTGCGTGTCTAAGCCCCACGTACCTTAGTCAACACAATTATTGTTGTCTTTTGCGCTTAAGATACACACAACTAAGAAAGAACTGGAATAAAAATGTTGCTATGAAAATCTGGCTCAGCATTATCTGGTGAATGAGATGTAGTTTGTCACTTTTTCATTTCTACATCCCAACCCGCATATCAGCAAGCCCATTTATTTACTTGAATACGAGAGATGCCGTACACTGTAAGATTTTGAAATTTCAGCTTTTCTTTTTGCTAGTTTTGGTTGCTGCATTCATCGAGTTTTACTTCTTTTGTAGACAAATGCTACTCTCTTTCAAAAGTTACTGCTTCTCAACTTATTTCTTTTTTTTTTTTCGAAATATTCGCAAATATGTATGCGTTTTATTTATAGTTATTTTTCTTGGATTTTGTTCGTTTTCCTGCATGCTTTTCATCGCATTGTTTGCTTCAACTGCTGGATGCCGTTGAGTGAAAGACATCAACGGCGTCTCATCAACATTATATCCCCCAATTGTTGCTCGCAGTCACCGCACATTTCATACTTCACACTACCCACATTCCAGCAACACAGTGACAGACAACAAATGTGATACAATCACTTACGCTGCTATGGCCTACAATAAAAACAACAAGCAAACGAAGTTGCACAAAGATTAACAATGCATAATATAAGCGGCTTTAGCACCCCCTCTAGCATGTCCACTGTGGGTAGGAAGAAATAGATATAGATATAAAAATATATTGTAGCTGAGTTGCTGTAAGCAGGGTTCAAAAATTTCATACATTTATAATTTGTAATAAACTTAATTTTAATTAAAACTGGGTGGTTCCGCGGGCTAGGCTACGTTGTGCGCGGAAACGAAGAGGGTAATCTTATGGGCAACCGCCGGTGGAAGCAGGGGAAGATTGAGACTACCACGCCGATGAAAGGACCAAGTTTTTTATTTCATTTTATTTTATTATACTTTGCTTCATTTTATTTTATTTTATAATTTTTTATTTTTTTTTAATTTTATTACATATTGTTTTATTTTATTTCATTTGATTTTATTTTATTTTATTTTATTTTATTTTATTCTACTTTATTTTATTTTATTTTTTACTTTATTTTATTTTATATTATTTTATTTTATTTTATATTATTTTATTTTATTTAATTTGATTTAATTTAATTTAATTTAATTTAATTTAATTTAATTTAATTTAATTTAATTTAATTTAATTTAATTTAATTTAATTTAATTTAATTTAATTTAATTTAATTTAATTTAATTTAATTTAATTTAATTTAATTTAATTTAATTTAATTTAATTTAATTTAATTTAATTTAATTAAATTTAATTTTATTTTATTTTATTTTATTTTACTGTATTTTATTTTATTTTACTTTATTTTATTTTATTTTATTTTATTTTATTTTATTTTATTTTATTTTATTTTATTTTATTTTATTTTATTTTATTTTATTTTATTTTATTTTATTTTATTGTATTTTATCTTATTTTATTTTATTTTATTTTATTTTATTTTATTTTATTTTATTTTATTTTATTTTATTTTATTTTATTTTATTTTATTTTATTTTATTTTATTTTATTTTATTGTATTTTATTCTACTTTATTTTATTTTATTTTATTTTATTTGATTTGATTTTATTTGATTTAACTTTATTTTATTTTATTTTATTCCAATTTATTGTATATTTTTTTATTTTATTTGATTTGATTTTATGTTATTTTATTTTATTTTGTTTTACATTATTTTATTTTATTTTATTTTATTTTATTTTATTTTATTTTATTTTATTTTATTTTATTTTATTTTATTTTATTTTATTTTATGTTTTACTTTATTTTACTTTACTTTATTTTATTTTTTTTATTATATTTTATTTCACTTTATTTTGGTTTGTTTTACTTCATTTTACTTTAATTTATTTTATTCTTATTTTTTTATATTCTTTTATTTCACTTTATTTTGTTTTGTTTTACTTTATTTTACTTTACTTTATTTTATTTTTTTTTTATTTTTTTTTTAGTATATTATATATAGTATTTTATTTAATTTATATTATTTTATTTTATTCTTATTTTTTTTATATTCCTTTATTTCACTTTATTTTGCTTTCTTTTGTTTTATTTTCTTTTATACTTAAAATGAGGAACAGCATAATATTTCTAAAAAATTAAAAATTTTGAAAAGAATCTACTTTGTCCTAGAACTGCTTAAAATACTAAATTTGTATTGAAAAGCAAACAATAAACTAAAATAGTAAGTATTTACTTATACTGAGCGACAAACTTTAAATCTCAACTCAAATCTTTTATTTAGAGTAACGAATTTAGCTCCAAAATTGCTCTATTTTAAGATTCTAAAAACTTTCTTCGACTGCTTTTACTTCTTGTGCCAGAAATATCGGCATCTTCTTCTCCCTGTCTGCGTGTAATTCACTAACTATCTCTTAGTTTTGCAATTGTTTCCGCAAATATGAACTTGCCTCCGTATGTATGTTTGTATTAGTGGTCCTTAAGTACAACTTCTTTACAAATTTCTTTTTCATTTGTTTTTATTTTTCTTTCTATTTACTTTTTCCTCACATAAATAATGTAAGTGCAGTCTTTTCTTAATTCTCTTACTTGACGACCAAGCTGTCATCTTATTTTCCTAGTACACACTAATACACGCTCAACCATTCTTGCTAACTCTTCTACTCAACTTGTCAAAATTACGTTGACAGACACCTTTATATGAGGGCATTGTTCCCAGATTTTACTTAATTCTTTGAAGTTAACATGTATACTAAAAATAGAGACATACAAGGTGTGTTCAAAAAGTATCGCGAATTTTGAATTTTCGCTGGTTACGTATATTCGAATTTCGAATTTTTTGTGGCGTTATGTTGGTACTCATGTCCCTCACTTATGCCGACAAGCTCGGCCATTTTGAATGTTCAGTTAATTGTTGACAGCTGCTTTGCTTGCACGTGTTTTGGATCGTCTTCGACTTTTACGCGAAATTCGTACCAAAATTGCTCAATTGTGACCAAAAACAGCATCGCATGAACATTGCTAATGAGATGTTAAACTCTGTCCGCGACGACCCAAATTTGCTCCAGAGGGTCATAACTGGTGACGAATCGTGGGTTTATGGTTATGACGTGAAAACCAAAGCTCAATCATCTCAATGGAAGCTGCCGCACGAACCAAGACCGAAAAAAGCGCGCCAAGTTCGGTCGAATGTGAAAGTTTTGCTGACAGTTTTCTTCGATTGCAGGGGCGTGGTGCATCATGAGTTCTTGCCACAGGGAAGAACCGTCAATAAGGAATATTACCTGCAAGTTATGCGCAATTTGCGAGAAGCAATCCGCCAGAAACGCCCGGATTTGTGGAAGAACAAAAATTGGCTTTTGCACCACGATAACGCCCCTGCTCACGCATCGTTGCTTGTGCGCGACTTTTTGGCCAAAAACAACACACTAATGATGCCGCAGCCACCGTATTCCCCAGATCTGGCCCCCTGTGACTTTTTCTTGTTCCCTAAACTGAAGAGGCCCATGAAAGGACGACGTTACGCTTCTCTTGACGAGATAAAGATGGCATCGAAGGAGGAGCTGAACAAGATACAAAAAAATGATTTTTTGAAGTGCTTCGAAGATTGGAAAAACCGTTGGCACAAGTGTATAATATCTCATTGGGATTACTTTGAAGGGGACAAAATAGATATTCATGAATAAATAAATAATTTTTGAAAAAACACAAAATTCGCGATACTTTTTGAACACACCTCGTACTTTAAGGCTCAGTTACTCATACATAGCAACGCACAGCACAGTCATTAAAAGTTATGTTTCATTAGTCCAATACGTAACATATTGCTCAAAGTTTTCAAGGCATCATATTCTATTGTAAGTAAACAATTCAAAAAAAGTGTGTATTTTTTTTACTTGAATATTTCGTTTTTTTATAGATTTAGAGAAGCTGAATATGCTAGTTTTAAAGATTTTGTTGATGTTTTTAACGACAAAACCACCGGAGGCTCTAGGGAGTGAGATCGAAAGGGACAGTTCTTTGCCGGATATGACTTTGTCGGGACCATTTTAAAAGTTTTCAGGACCATTTCGGGACCTTTTTCGGAATAACTTAGCGGGTTGTTGTCGCATCAGTTCAGGCTCATTTCGGATCTTTTGCGGTATCATTTTTGGGTCTCTATCGGATCATTATATAGTCCCAAATTGATCCTAATAATAATACCAAAATAGGCCTGAAATAGTAAGGAAAAGTTTCTAAGTTATCTTGAAGCTATCCGTACAAAGTAAAAAGCTAATTTCTTTCACGTGTACCGTGTAAAGGACGGTTTTATAATAAGCATTCCTTGATATCGCTAACAAATTTACAGCTGAGTCATCATCCCATTTCAAAATATTTTTAAAGGCCGCCGAACCTCAGAATTTTGTAAGAATTTTACTTTCAGCTTTGACTTTTGCTGTTAAAATTCGGTGAGCCAATTTCATTATATAAACAGCTAAAAAAAAAAGTAATAATTCTGAAAATAATTTTCCAATACTCCGTAATGAAACTACCTCTAGCTTATAATCGCTGAGACAAATTTCTTTAAAATAACCTTGATTACGGCACTACTAAAGTTCTAAAATTAGTATGTTTATATGACCAGCTTTGAACCATGACTCGCCTTTTAAAGCTTCCAACACATTGTCCTTGACTGTGAGAGCAGTTTTATGCCAACTTAATTTTCTCGATATTACTCACATTTTCTGGTAAGAACAGCTTTTCATGCACACACAACATACTTACTAACTATATATGTGTACTCAGAGTATGTAAGTGTGTGTAAATATTCAAGCTTCCGTATGCGTTCAAGCACATAAAAGCTAACGCCTTCTTCGGGTTTTATATTGATAATGAATTTTTATATGAACATAAAAATTTTTTTGAGTGTTTTTGTTTTAATTAGACAATTAAGTACTTGGCGAAAGTTCTAGCGTAGCGGGCACATTTTTAGCTGACTTTTAAATACTTGCAAAGTTTTTAGAAGAGGTTTCAAGCTGTGTTGGTTCAACGCTTCGAGGCATTACTTTTGTTTTAAATGTAGCTGAAATCTTTCATTAAATTCAAAAATATCTGGAATTTTTCTCAATTTGCAGCCAACACTGCTTGGCTTTTTTTGTAAGAATTTAGAGTAATCCAATGTAAGTGTATCAGCCTCTTTACGTAGCACAGGTAAAGCGGGGTGCTAACACAAATTGTATACGCTGATAGCAGGCAGAAAGCTTTCTTTTGACTCCCATTACATTGTATTTCGATGAAGCTGGTCTCATAATCATGTATGTAGACATCGTTTAGAGGTAGTTCAGGTCATCATTTAGCTTCATAATTTGGAGAAAATTGAAATACAATATATCCCGAAACTATGCTGTAATGTTTTCGAAATCATGCCCAAAAAATCAAAATAATTCCAAAAAAAGTCCGGTAAGAATTGCGAAATGGTCTTAAAGAATTCCCGAAATGGTTTTGAAAAAAAAAAAGAAATAAGAAAATAATCCCGAGGGATAATCCGTAGAAGTTCCGTAAACCTTCCAGAAATGATTCCGGAAAAGTAACCAAATGGTCCTGAAAATATTAAGAAATCAATCACGAAATTATCCTGTAGTAGTTCCGAAATTATACTGAAAAAGTCACCAAGTGATCCCAAAAAATTCCTGGAAATAATTCCGGAAAGGTTCTAAAAAAGTCCCGAAATGTTCTTCAAAAATAAAAACTCGAAAACCAACCTGAAATTATCCCGAAGAAGTCTGGAAATGATCCCAAAAAAATTCCGAAAACTATCCTGAAATTATCCCAGAAAAGTAAGGAAGTGGTTTTGAAAAAGTCAAGAAAACAATCCCGAAATTATACTGTAATGGTTTCGACACGATACCGAAAAAGTCACCAAATCATCCTAAAAAATTGCAGCAAAGAATTCCGAAATGTTCTTCAAAAACAAAAACTAAAAAAAAAAAACCCGAAATTATGCCGAATAAGTGTGGAAATGACCTAAAAAAAAGTTCCGAAAACCATCCCGAAATGGTCCTGAAAAAGTCGCAAAATGGTTTTAAAAAAAAAAAATAAATCAATCCCGAAATTATCCCGAAGAAGTATGAAAAGGATCCCAGCAAAATTGCAAAAGACATACCGAAATGATCACGGAAAAGTTACGAAAATAATACAGAAAAGTCTCTTGAACTTGTTTTTGTGTTTTTTGAAATAGTCGCGAGTTAGCCAATTTTGAATTGAACTCACATGCAAATTTTGCGTGTTTCCGAACGCATGATAAACATAAGTCCATATCTATTGCTATTTGTTATTAGTAATTTCGATGTTAGATAAGATTTTGTCTGCTTGCGAATAAAAATCGGTGTCATATAAACCCCAATCCTGAAAACCAAACTTACCAAAGCTTAACTCTCAGAAAGTTAGCTACATTCTCACATTTATTATTCCAAAAATAATTGTTATATTCCAAAAATAAGTAAACAATTTCATCTTTATTCCAGGTCACAGATTGGGGCATCGAACAGTGTCGCTCACTACACGTGCATATCAAAACACCGCCTCGCTTACGCGTTGACCCCGCCAGTGTAACATTGCAACGCGGCGACTCACTGCGCGTACGCTGCCTCTCACCTGGCAACGATGATATCAAACGATATGCACAGCTCGGCTATAGTTGGACACGTAACGGCATACTATTTCAATCGAATCCTGCAACAGTGATGTGGGAAGATCTTTATCCCGATGGAAGTATACTAAAAATAAATAACATACAGGTATGGCAACGCTGCCAAAGGCAATACTTTATTTATTCAACCCTTAAGCCTTTTACGCGCAACAAAAACAAAAACAAAATGTTGTAAATTTCTTATTTCATTTAATTTTTATTTTTATATATACACTTGTTTTCTTTTTTTGTGTGCCCCCCTTTCTTTCGCCTGCATTGGACTACATGTTCGTTAACTCTTTTTTTTTTTTTGTTTTGTTTGTTCTCGCTATCTTTTATACAGAAATCTGCCGAATATACATGCATTGTCTCAAATACTGTACGTCCTGTATCGAAAAGCGTCTATATAACTGTTATCGACCGCAATGCGGTACATGTGTGTCACAGTGATACGCTTTATGGTGTACGTTGGCCGACAAGTGCGCCAGGCGCAGCTATTGTTGCCGATTGTCCGCGTGGTTTTGAGGGCCACTCGCGGCGTACTTGTGAAAGCCACGACACAGGCAATTCAACATGGTTGTTACCCGATTTTTCGCTATGCGTACACGATCAGCTTTTGCAGATTTACAATAAATTTCGTGCATTAAGTGCTGGCTATCAACAGACAAACTCATCGGCCATACTCAAGGCATGCTTTGGTTATACAACGAAACGATATAAGCGCTTTTTGCCTGGTGAAGCGGGATTTCTCATCGATATGCTGCATGAGGTGAGTGGGGAATTGTTGTATGTTTGTATGCTTAAATGTTCTACATTTTGAAGAGAGCTGTGAAGTACTGGGTGTATGCTTTTACTATGTAGTACCAAATGAGTGCAAGTACTAATGTCTTTAAAAGATAGAGTACAAAGTGCAGGTACCGCAATATTTGCATTTTTCGAATTTGAAAGTACAAGACCCTGTACTTGTTAAGTATTTTCAATTATTTGAAAGTACTTTTTTTGATAAAAAAAAAAAGAAATTTTTTGTGGTGCACACATATTTTCAGAAATTCCAGTTTACATCATTTAAAGAAAAACTCTATGAAATTGATGTATTGTGGAACTATTTTCCGTCATCCCTTGTCAAATTTGCTTTGTAACAAACAGGTTTCGGCGTTACGCCATCCTCAGTGTTTAGTTTCGTTCTGAGGATGGCGGAACGCCAAAACCAGTTTGTTACAAAACCAAATTTGACATGGGATGACGGAAAATCGTTCCAATACATGCCAACTTTCCACCCTGTCGAAAAATCACCAAAGCAAAACAAATTAATGAAATTCCTTAAAATAAAGTGAAATTCAAAATTGTTTGGAGTCGATCGTCAGTTTTTGGGTTGCAACGGAAATAAATATATAGTATTGCAGTAGAATTTAGGTAATATAGAATTTAGGAAATAGCTAATTGCACCAGAATTAGTGGATAATTTCAGACCTTCTTCGGAAAAATGTTGTGACCCATTCGAAACTTTTTAGGGAATTTTTTTTGACTTTTTGGGGATCATAACGGAAAAATGTCGGCACCATCTTGGAATCATTTCGGAAGCTCCACTCTTTTTTGGAAACGTTTTCTGGACCTTATCTATTACAGTTTCGGTTTAAATAATAATAAAGTTTAAGTTTTTGTTCGGTTTTGGTTTCAAGCCCAGTCAAATAAATCAAATTAGGTTTCTAGCACTATCTCAGTTCATACGGGTTCAAATCTGATGTTGAATAGCGTTTCGGCTTAAGGTTCGGTTCTGGTTTCAAATACAGTTTACAGTATAGTATCGGTGCTGGTTTACAACGCAGTAAAAGTTCCGATTTCGGTTCCGAATTCGGTTTATAATAGCACTTTGGTTTATCTGCTGTCTTCTAGAGTTTTGGTTTAGAACTCGATTCTGGTTTCTAATTCAGTGCCGGTTCTTATTTCATTACTGGTTTCAAATTCGGTTTCTAACACATTCTTGGTTTATTCGGTGTTTTTTTTCAAGTTTCGGGTTTCGGGGCTCTCGTTTCAAATCAGGTTTCTGATCAGGATCATTTCGTGTGTGTTAGGGCCGTTTTCTGTGTCTATTTCAGAATCAGTTCGGGATTGTTTTTAGGACGGATTCGGGACTTTCTCGGGAATATATAGCGACTTTTCAGGACATATCGGGAAATTTAAAGTATCACTAACAGGTTAAATTATTTTCGATACCATTTTCATGATATTTCCGGGATCATTTAGAATTGCTTTTGGGACTTTTTCAGGATCATTTCGTGCCTTTTTCGATGTGATTTCAGGATATTTGTTGACTGTTTACGATTGTGTCCCAAAATGATACCGAAAGCAATACCAGAAAGATCTTTAAATGATCCCGAAATAGTAAGAAGTAACTTTTATCACTTGTGATGTGTTATACAGTGTTTTTTTAAATTTTTAAGATCATTTTTGATTCTTCTGAATTAGCGTAAAAAATCAGAATTTTTTTATTCTTTTCAACAGTAATCAATTAGTAATTAGAAAAATCGAATCAATGGATTCTAATTATAATTCAGCAGGTCTGCTTAGAAATACCGCACTCCAATTTCAGCAATATTTTAACTTGTACTTGTGTACAAATGGGTAAAAATTTGTGAAATGAGCCACCTACAACTTTTTTGAAGTTCACTTATTGTAATGAAATTGGGTGGTATGGCTCACAACGGTTAAACCAAAATACGTATATAACAAAATTTCGAAACTCTAATTATTTTCAAAGTTATAGTTATATTCATATTTTCGAAGTTGCAAAGTTTTTGTTTAATTTCTCGTGTTTGACTACTCCGATTTTGCTCATTTTTAAAATATGTATACAAGATGACATCCGCTTCCAAGCTGCATGTCTTAGTTTAGCATATTTACTTTTTTGCAAAAATTATCTGCAAACATTTCTTCACCGCATTTTAGTATAAAGTTGTTGGGCAATTCATTACAAACTATTAGCAAACAAGTTTTTGGCGCGCTGTAATGGAACAGGAGTTCCATCAGGTACTTGTACGGGCACCTACCTACTCTTTGCAGGTCTAGTATGAAAAGTATGTGCTCGATATAAAAATTGTAGTAAAACTATTGGCTCCTTGCATTTATTTAATACGTATGTGGGTGCGTGTGTGTGTGCCAGGCTCATACCAACTGCATTGTTTGGCATGGTTTTACGTGCATTTTTAAAATGCACTCAAAATACAAAATGTCACGTATACGCCATGTGCTGCGTGGCAGACGTGGTAAACAACGGGTGGCAATGTGACTTGCGATTTCGAGATATTTTTATTACTTTTTTTATAAGAATTGTGCTTTAAACTAAAGGTTTTTTTTTTGTGATTTGCTGGATTTTTGTGCTACTTTCGTTTATACTATAAATATACATAAATACATATACATAAACGCACTGATATAAAATGTTGTATTATCAGTGAATAACGTAAGCTAGGGTGAATTTAAATGCCATAAAAAAAAGAGT
The DNA here is from genome assembly GCA_949987695.1 of Merzomyia westermanni. Taxonomy (NCBI): domain Eukaryota; kingdom Metazoa; phylum Arthropoda; class Insecta; order Diptera; family Tephritidae; genus Merzomyia; species Merzomyia westermanni. The sequence goes on from OX465289.1 coordinate 185,269,484, forward strand.
TAAATTTATTAGCAGCTTCAATTTAATGTCGAATAACATCAAGAGTATCACCTACTAGGCTTTTGCTTTTTGTTCAGTTACAACTCTGGCTGCAATTTAATTGACTACAAAATAAGTGAAAACTTTTTCATTTATTATTAATTATATATTATATGTGCTTATATTTTTAATGCTTCCAGTATTTTTTAGTTTTTTCTTGATACTTCAAACTTTGGAATCCATCTATAATGTTTATAATTAAAGCAAATATATGCAAAACAAAAACTTAGACACATTTAAAGAAGTTCATGTTGCATCGATGTGTGGTTCTGTTTAGTTACGACAACGACTTCAAATGCTTAGTCCACATTTGTTTTCGTTGCGGTTTTACTTTTCATTTAGATACTTACTAGAATCCAAATAAGACTATTGATTTTGGTAAAGAAATTCACCAGGATTTTGGTTCCTTATTCCGTAGTACGGATGTTGTGTGAATTCCATTTTTGGTTTCGGTGCCAGTGAACCTTCGTTGGCAAATTCGGCTCTGATCTGCGGTTTCGTTTTGCTCCATTTCCGGTTCCAGTTTCATTTTCAGCGTGCCTTCTTTTAGATTTGGTCCTACTACCAGTTTCGACAACTATTACAAACCATATTTCGGGTTAAGTTTCGGTTTTTGTTGGAAATTCTGTTCCCGCTTCCGGTTTCCGCTCCGGTTCCATGTTTGGCTTCGTTTTAAGTTCGGCCAGTTTTTAATCAAGTTTCTCAGGTTTCGATTCTCTTTTTCAATTCAGGTAACAACACCGTTTCTGGGTAGACTTCGGTTCTGTTGTAAAATTTTGTTTCTAATTAATTTTCGGTTTAGGTTGCAGTGCTGACTTCAAAGCCGTTTTCTAACACATTTTCCGTTTTTTCTCAGTTCCGGCTTAAGCACTGTTTCTTATATAAATGTGGGAGTTGAAGGCAATTACCTAAAAGCGACAACAAAATCATAAGCACAGAGAGGCGAATGCAGTTGAGAAGTGACGCCGTTCAAACTAAGACGTGAAGAATAACCCATCCTTTTCAATTCTAATCAATTAACTCTTTCACAATTTAATACATTTTAATAAATAAATCAAAACTGCGCTTACTAAATATATTAAACTTAAAATTGAGTCCAAGTACTCATTTATATTCGGGTAAACATATCATAGTTTGATATCGGTAAATGCGAATACAAATCGGTTTCTAATACAGTCTCGGTTTATTCGGTTTCAAATCTGTTCTCTAATAGAGTTCCGTTTATGTTTCCGCTCTAATTTCTAATCCGATTAATGAGAGTTACGTTTAAGGTTCAGGTTTTGTGCTCAAATCCCGTTTGTACAGAGTTTCGGTTTATATAATTTCAACTCCGCTGTTGCATGCAGTTCCGGGTGACTTATCGGTTCTGTTTCCGAAATCGGTTTCTAATATGGTTTCTTACTCGTTTTGTCATCAAATTTCGATTCTAACTCTAAATCCGATTATTATATATGGTTTCGGTTCATGCGGTTTTAAAACCGATTTCAAATATAGTTTTGCTTTAGGGTACGGCACTAGTTTTAATTCTGTTTCTTATGCAGTTTAAGTTTCAACACTGACTTCAAAGACTGTTATTAATTCAGTTTCAGTTTATCGAGTTTAAAGTTCCATGTCTAATAGAGTCTCGTTTCTGGTTTATAAAACAATTCTGGTTTAGGTTTTGGTTATAGTTTCAAATAATATGATAGATCTTAGTTTATCTGGTGTCTATTACATTTTCGATTTAGGGATCGGTTACAGTTTCTAATACAGTTTAGATTTTTGTTCGGTTATGGTGTCAAGTCCGGTCTAGTAAATCAAATTAGGTTTCTAGCGTAATCTCAGTTTAGTCGGGTTGAAATATGATGTTGTTCGGCCTAAGGTTCGGTTCTGGTTTCAAAGACAGTTTTCAATAGAATATCGGTTCTGGTTTATAACGCAGTTAAGGTTTCGAGTTTAGTTCCGAATTCGGCTTTTTAATAAAATCTTGGTTTAACCGATCTCTCTAGAGTTTGAGTTCTGGTTTCCAATTTAGTTTTGGTTTTTGTCTCGTTTCTGGTTTCAAATTCGGTTTCTAATAGATTCTTGGTTTATCCGGTGTCTCTACAAGTTTGGGGTTAGTATTCGGTTCTGGTTTCAAAGACAGTTTTCAATATAGTTTCGGTTCTTGGTTAAAACGCATTTCCGGTTAATGTTCCGATTGTGGTTCCGCATTCGGTTTATAATAGAATCTTGGTTTATCTGGTGTCTTCTAGAGTTTCGGTTTAGGGCTCGAATCTGGTATCTAATTCAGTTTCAGTTCTTGCTTCAGTTTCCATCTCAAATTCAGTTTTAAAAAGATTCTTAAGCGTCGATTTAGTATTCGGTTCTTGTTTCAGATCAGATTTCTAATAGAGTCTTGCTATAATAAAACTTCTGTTAAAATTTCTGGCCTCTAAGAAAGTTTTTGTTGTGGTTTCTTATCCAGTTTCTTATAGAGATTCGGCTTATCCGAATTCAAATTTGGTTTCTAATAAAATTTCTGCTCGGGTTTGAATCATTTTTTCTTCGCACTAACTAGAGCTGGGTAGAAATGCTAAGGCAGTCTAACTAATTCTTAAACGTATTTGGATACTTTCATTTCTGGAGTCGGCTCATGCTCCTCTGATCTTGCTAAGTCGAGGCATTCGAAGATTTTAAATCTATTGTAAGTGATCGTGTAATATCTTTTTACCCTTTTTTAGCACCTTGAATTCATTACGGAATTTAAGAAATTCATGAATGATAACTGACTGGCTACTTTCACATACTACCTTAAATGAAGTATCAAAATAAATTTACAATAAATCATTTGAAGCGATTGATCTCTGAATTGAAGAATTTTAATAAACCTGTCGCAATTTCAAAGGTGAAAAGTGGAATGAAATTTGTTTACCAACATATTCCAACTATATAAAATGTATTGCTAACATTAAATTAAGGCAAAGATAGATTTAAAAAAGTTTGTTTCGGCTGTAAACTTGTAAGTGCATTAAAGTAGAAATAAAATTTGCACTTCATCTCATACTTAATAAACAGCGACAAGTGTTGTCATCACCGTCGTCATAATTTGTTTTGGATAGAAGAACGCTTTTCTACTTGCCCTCAAGATGAGCTGCCACCAACATTATTTATATGATTTGTTATTTACGTCGTTTTATTTTTATGCTTCCACGCAAGTGAAAGCAACAGCAACCACAAGTATGGCTGTAAAAGAAATGTGGTGAAAGCAGTCAAACGCCCAGCGTTGGCAAGGTGGTAACCAAAGAAGAAATCTTCAATGGCTCGAGATTGTTGGAAAAGATAGCAAAACTGACAAAAAGTGTGCAAGCATTTGTGCTCAGGCGCTTGAATGACGATAAACTCTTGAGTGTACATGAACTTGTATGTGTAACCTTGGGTTGTTTCTCATTCCTCGCACGACTTGCACATGTTTGTGTGGCGCTTTTCTACCAAATTTTTCTTTTGCCACTATCATTGCTTGATTGCTGCTTTTGCACCTTTTGGCAAAGGAAAATATTACTTTTTCGGTGTTTGGGTGCAATTTTGACAAATGAGCACGCAGAAGCTTCTTTAGGCTTCACTGAGCTTCTTCTTAAGAATTTGTCTGAAAACTTTTTTATTTGATTTTTGTAAAGATTTTTTTCCATTTGCAGTATTTTTTGTGGGAAGCTAAAAAGTCCTGTGAAAATAGAATATGCATAAGCTGTAAAGCAAACATTTTGTAGCAGATAGCTCAACTTAAAGCTTATATTAGCATAATTTGAATAATTGTATTATTATTATTTTTTTTTTTGGTTATTTAAATGGAAAAACTTTGAAATAAATTTTCACATGAAATGTGACGTGACTACTTGATATAAAATTTAAAAGAATTATAAATTCTAACCTTCATAATAATCGTAATAAAATTACATTTAGCAAGCTTTTAATTTAAACAAATTTATTTTTAAAAAGCTCTGTACACCTTTTGCATTTTTTACTAGCAAACCCGTCGACTTTCGTTGTATCTGCGTACTTATGATAGAATGAGTTCGATTTTAATCATTATATCTGCAAAGCCAGTTGGATATGGATCTTAATCACTTCGCTTATTGCAGCACTTATTGGTACCTTTCGTTTCAGATCCCTATTGTACTAACACATTTTGGCTCCCTGGTGCACATATTGGCCGATAACTCCGAAAGTGGTTGAGTTATCAAAATAAAGCATACACATGATTTTAGGTTATACATTTAGTAATGCAACAATGAAAGTTGCTTTCAATTCTATTTATTGGTTTTTGAGCGATACGCGTGCAAACATACCGACAGATAGACATACATTCTAAAACTGTTGCTTTGGTTTCTATTGGCTTAATAATAATCGCTGCTATCAATTTTTTTAATATTTGTAATGTACAGACATCGACTTGTACGATGTTGCTATACATAATTTTATAATTAAAAATTTTGTAAAATTCATCTTCAACTTAACCTCACTTTTTTACGTTTAGGTCGATATGTATTTACAACTAAAAGGCACACAACTGGAGCGTGAAATGGCAGCTGAAATTATTTTACATATACTCGATAAAGTCATGCAAAATACTCAATCGCTAAATAGTCAACAGGTAAGATAACACTTCAATTTGAAACTTTTCTTTCAAATGTAAAAGGCAAATTAAGCTCCAAATATTTTAAATACACTCAGAAATTGAAAATATTTATTTTAAAGATTCCTCAAATTATTTACGATTTTTACAAGTTTTTTTCCCCTACATTAAGTAACACATTTTTTAAATCAAGTCAAGCAACGCTTTCTTTTCAATATTTTTTTTCTCAACAATAACAATATCATTTTACATCAATCCGACCCGTTGACACTTTTGAGATTTCAATTGTTACTAACTCTTGACATTCAAACATGCAAAGAAACCCTTTCCTGTTAATTTGAGTAGCATTATAATTTTTGAAAATAAGCCGAAGCAAGCAAAATACATTTCGTGGAAAACTTTTTTTTTCTCTCTAAACAACCTCATGTTTTCCTATTTACATATATCAGCACAAACAACAAATCACAATCACAGCACAATTGATTGAATTTGCTTATTTTGCTCGTTAGATATGCGTCTGCTTACATGTATGTATGTATGCATGTATGCTCATTGATAAGTGCGCTTTTATTGTAATATTCTAACCATTATTTCGCTCGAACATAAGTGTTTTTGAAGTGAAAACTTTTTTGGAAGTCTTAGGAATTGTTTGAGGTGGAAGTAACAAATCAAACTCATGACTCCGTACCGCCACCGGGAACCTCGGTACGTAGTTTATTGAAGTTTTGAATAGGCAACTTTATATAAATGAACATAGCCCGCGGATGTGTAAAAAGTGGTAACATTTAGAGTAAGTGTTGCCACCTCTGTCAAAATGTGTTGGCTACAACATTTTTGACTCATTCACCGATTTCGATTGATTTTTTATTACGGATTTTTTTTCTACGAAAATATGATAGTAGGCACTAAAATATATGATAGGCATGAAAAGAGTTGCCACCTGTCCAAAAAAAATTGTTTCTTATATAGTTTACATAATAAGATGACATATTTATGGAAAGGTTACCACATGTGTGAAAATTTTATTCCTAAATTGCTACAACATTTTTAACTCAAACACAGCTTACAAATTTTTAAAGGTTGTTTATGGCGTGAACAGGAAACCAATTATAAAAATATAAAGAATTCATGAAAAGTGTTGCCGCCTGTGTCAAAATGTCTCAAGAAAGACTTCACTGATTTTGAGTTTTTTAGTAGGGTTTTTTTAGAAAATAGGCTAATAAGCACTAAAATATGTGATTTTCATGAAAAGAGTTGCCATCTGCCAAAAAATTTATTTTTTCTTTATAGTTTCATATATAAGATAACATTTGTAAGGAAAGGTTGCCACTTGTGTGAAAAATGTACTCCTAAATTGCTACAACTTTTTTAACTCCGCTCTTCAGGTAAGCGTCAGTTGTTTATGGCGTGAACAGGAAACCAATTATAAAAATATAAAGTATTCATGAAAAGCGTTGCCACCTGTGTCAAAATGACTCAATAAAGACTTCACTGATCTTGAATTTTTTTTAGAAGTTTTTTTTTCGAAAATAGGCTAATAAGCACTAAAATATGTGATTTTCATGAAAAGAGTTGCCATCTGCCAAAAAATTTATTTTTTCTTTATAGTTTCATAAATAAGATAACATTTGTAAGGAAAGGTTGCCACTTGTGTGAAAAATGTACTCCTAAATTTCTACAACTTTTTTAACTCCGCTCTTCAGGTAAGCGTCAGTTATTTAGGTGCTGTTACTCCCTAATTAAATCATTTTTGGGAGAGCATTAAAGGAAGCAGAAAATAAATTTGAAATTAATTTTGGGCCATTTTTCGAACTTTCTCTAATTTTTATTTTGTAAGAAGATGGATGTTGATGGTATGGTTGCTTAGTGTTAAGCGTATCAATATTTAGCTTTGTAGCAAAGAAAATTTCAATACGAGTCTGTGTTGTTATTTTACTAAATGTTTATTTTCTAAAAAATTACTTAATAAAAGCACTCTAAAGAAAGTCACAACTCCGCGCTCGAGAAACAATATCACTTTAAACATTACATATATATTTCCTGCAGGGCAGTTTGCATATACCGAAAGGCAAGTGAAGCATTACAACATAATAATAAATAAGGAATCGAACTTTCAGGAAATATCAAATTTGAGATGGCAGACAGAAAGACTACAAACAGTAGATACATGTACATATGTGCTTACATCTAGCTGTACAAATACACTGCAAAAAATGTTAGTATTAGTTGTACGCTTGTTATGAGTACTGATGGAGTATTACAGAGTACTAAACACTAAGCGCAAGAGTACTAAACACACAGTGCACTGCTGATTGGTAGGTACATGTACTCTAGCGCTACAAGATAACGTCTTAACAAAGGGAAATCTTTTTCGAGCTGACTTTCGAAACCATAGCGCTGCTCTTCCACACAATATATTGAAAGTTCAATTTAAAAATCATTTTTTACAGTGTAGCTAAACTCATCCAAATATTGTATTCACTAACACGTAAACAATCAGAGGGATACTAAAATAGAAAATTAAAGACAAATATTTATGTCTATTCCGTTATTTATATATATGCAATATGTTTACGCTCCTCACACATGCACACACTCACACATACACCACTACATTTATTCGTATTGTAAACGCTTGCTCCATGACGCAGCCCCACCTTGGCTTAAGGCATGAGATGCTTTAAATTGTGAACTGTGAATTGCATTTATTTGGCGCACTACAATAGCAGACTACACATCTACTATCTGCATGGGTGTTATAAATCCAAAAATTCCCAACAATTCCCTGTACACTTGTAAATACATATTTGGCAAATTTTCCACAACTCATTGCATTTCGCGCAAATGATTTCTTCTAAATTTGCTGCAAACAATGATGCAAAGTAACGAGTGCCATTGTTGTTGCTGGAAACTGCTGCATTGCCCTTTTTAGCAACCGCGTTTGCTGTTATTGTGTGCATTTATGCGTGTAAAGCCATTGCATGACAGACGTCAGTGTACGAGATTCTGCGACATCAACGCTAAACTGCCAATAAAGTTTCAGAAGTTATTGGAATGCTTTGTTAAGGAATATTAAATACAGCTGTGTTAAATATAATATTAGTGAAATTAAAATGGATATCGTTCAACGAAATAAGAAGAAACTATAAGTTTAATAATTTTCATTTAAAACAAATCGAATTCCATAGTAGAAACCAAATAAAAATAAATTTCAAAGTTAACACAAAGTTCAGGAAACTTAATTAAACTTTAAAAAATGGATATCAAGATCTTAAAATTTTTTTCGCAGAATTTCCGGAATTTTAGTCTAACATTTTACAAGTAAAAACTCGCTCAAATATTTTCCTAAGTTTTCCGAATTATTTTTGTCAAGGGTATTGAGTATTTTTTTCCATACTAAGCATTAAGAAAATTTAAAAAAATACCCAACATCCTTAACAAAAAAATTCTAAAAATTCAGGGGAAATTTTGAGATACTTCTAACTTGCACATTATTGTGCTAAAATTAAATGAGCTGCGTACTCAATAATTTTTTAAAAATTCTTCCCAAAAATATTGAAATTTTGATATAAATTTTAAAAAGTTTAATTAACTTTTCTGAACTTTTGCGTAAACTTTGAAACTTCTTTTTATGTGGTTTCTGTTATGGTATCAGTTATATTTTAGATGCAAATCATTAAAAACACAGCTTCATTTTGATTTCGTTGAACGATATCCAAATAAATTTCACTACTATTATATTGAACACAACTGTACATATATTTTTTTAAATATGTCTGTGTGTGTGTTTGCACTTCCATAGACAAAACTTGATCGTTGAACTTATGCTGTCTAACTGTTATGTGCGTATGTTATGTTGTGAACAATAGCATAGCATGAATTGATTGTACATTCGTTTGACGACAACTGTGATTGCGCAATTCTATTGAATAGAATTTATGCTTGTAGGTCAATATTCTTTTATTTTTGAATATTTTTATATCTTGCGAAAATTGGCAAGCAAATTCACATTTGTGCATACTAAGAGTGCTACGAATCTTATATTCCGATTCCGATTCCGATGTCGGAACTTCCAGTTTATTGAGACTTATATTTTCGATTTCGGTTTTGTTTATTTAGAAATCGATCAATAGAAAGAGCTTGTGTCAAAGTAGAAAAGTTCTTCTTATTGTAAAGTTTTGACAGTTATGGGGTGAATTAGAAAACTTTTTCACCATATACATACATAGATATCGATATTTCACCTCACCCTCTCATACAGGGTGGCTAATGAAAGCCGCTACCAAAAAAAAATTAAATAACTTTTTTCTATTTAATGAATCTGGTTAATTTTTTTTTTATTTTGCAGATTGACTTTTACATTTAACAAAAATGGATAACTGGGACACTGAAACAAGAATTTGGATTGTCCGCCGCTATCACGCACTGGAGTCCGTAGTTTCGGTTCAAAGAGAGTATAGGCGCACGTTTGGCGGCAATCCTCCGAGCAGATGGACCATAATAAGACTTGTAAACAATTTTGCCGAGCATGGGACAGTCAACAGAAGACCTTACCATCGAAACCCTTCAGTTCGAACGGAGGAAACAATCGCTGCTGTAGCTGCTGCCATACAAAACAATCCACGTGTTTCGACAAGAAGCTTATCTGCTCAAATGGGTGTAAGCAGACAGTCATTACAGTCAATTATGCACAAAGATTTGGACTTATTCCCATATAAAATTCAAATGGCCAACAAACTGAACGCTGCAGACTTGCCGATTCGCTTGGAATTTTGCCAGAAGATGCTTCAAATGGTGGAAGAGGATGGAAACATGTTGAACTGTCTTTTCATGTCTGACGAGGCCCATTTCGATTTAAACGGCAACATAAACAAACAAAATTGTCGAATATGGAGTGCTTTCAACCCACAGATACTCCATGAGACGGAATTGCATCCACTTCGTGTCACAGTGTGGTGTGCAGTTTCATCACGCTGCATTGTCGGGCCCTACTTCTTCGAAGAAAACGGTCACACCGTTACGGTTACTGGAGACCGTTACTTGAGCATGTTGAGAGAGTTTTTCTATCCAGAATTACGCCGATTGAGAATTTCTTTCAACTCTGTGTGGTTTCAGCAAGATGGTGCAGCTCCTCATATAGCCCAACCTGTTATGACAGAATTGCGACGAAAATTTCCCAATAAGCTGATATCCAGAAACTCCACATTCCGTTGGCCACCCAGGTCGCCTGACCTTACTGCACCTGACTTTTTCTTGTGGGGTTATTGCAAACAGGAAGTCTTCAAAGCAAAACCAACAAATTTGAATGAACTAAGGCAATCCATTCGAGAAACAATTGCGGCTATTCTGTCTCAACTCTCCAAGCAGTAATGAACAACTTTTTGGTAAGATGCCGCACATGCATCGACGAGCAGGGGGGGCATTTAAATTCCATTATTTTTAAAACTAATTAAGCTATATTTAATAAAATTTAATGAGCTTTAACATGAATAAAAGAAAAATGAATTCCATACACTGAAAAAAAAATTATTTGAGTTTCTTAATGTAGCAAAATTCATCAGCCACCCTGTAGTAGTTTTTCATAGGTTTTTAAGACTGTTAAACTGCAGAAGTGTACACTAAATTGATTTTTTGTTGTTGTTGTTGCTTTCTTAACAGAATATAGTTTCACTTTCTCGAAAATAAGTCCAAGGTAATTTTTCCACCACAGAAACAGATAACTTACCATAGTAGCTTGTTATCGTTTGTCACAGGTCTTTAAATTTGTTTTGCACGTTTTAATTTTTATGGAATATAAAATTTAAAAAATAAGCTATCACTATACTTCTCTAAAAGGTATTGCCAGCTGTTGAAAAATTCATTTTTACTGTATGGTGAAAACGATTTTCAACAGAAAAGGTTGCCACATATTCAGGAATAGTTTTTTACTGTTTGTTAGTTTAGCTCACAATTTGTGCAATTTTTAGGTGTTTCTTACTTTTCTTGATCAATCAATTTTGTTTGAAAAATCAACCAGAAAATTTACTCTTCCCGAAGCATCTTAGCTGTGTTCCTCATCTCCGCCTTAACCACTTATTGAAGAAACATTTAGCTTTTCTTTTTTGATTTTTAATATTTTATTCAGGATCCTCTTTACATTAATAAGATACCCAATGCTTTTGATTTCAATTTTGATTCTGACTAAGCGAGCTCTTAAGTTCTGATTTTGTTTCCGTTTCCGGTAAACTCAACTCCGTAATGTCTCTAGGCCCAAAACAAAAATGTATAATTAAAAAGGACCTTAAATACGTTATTCTGCACAAAAGAAAATTAAGTTGTCTGCAACTTATTTAAAATATTTTCAAGAGAAACCCAGCATTTGGGGGTAATTTTTTGTTTTAACTCTCCTTTTCCTTATTCTCCCCCTTTCCTTCACTCTGACTCTGCTTTTATTTTAACTTTCCCGAGAAAATTAAATAAAAATTTAAAAAAAATTAAAAATATTTGAGCAATTTTGGTAATTTTTGTACAAGAATTTAGTTTTCCAAAATATGCAGAAAAAATGTAAAAAAAAAATTTCTTGCGCTGCAAATTAAATTTCGACAATTTTTTAAAACGTTTATCGTCCTCTTCCTTCTCTAGGCGTTCCCCTTACTATATACCAGGTATTATATCAATCAGTAAATTTCTCTAACTCCCTGTCCCTATCACTCTAAAATCATTTCACTTCTCACAGTACCGCAATGGCGCACATGAGGTCAATGAACTTCAGTAGGAAAAAACTTTTGCTCGAGAGAGAAAAATTTTCGTATCACACTTTGAAATGCTATTATAAAAATAGGTTATCCAAAAACAATTTTTTTATTTTTTCATTTAAATGCATTACAAAAACACTTCATAACTATGAATTTTTTTTTTGATTGTAGGGCGAGACGCTCTCACGTGTTTGTAGTATAGATGTGTGTTATTTATATGAGTTCCTCAATTGTATACAATTTCACGGCTCATAAAATCATTTGTAGGTACATTTATTAGGCTATTAGTCATTTTTCAAATGCCTTCCCTATGTCAAAAAAAAATATAACCGCAAACAACAATTGATAGCTATAAATTTTAGCTATTCTAATAAACTTTCAAATTTGATCAGGAAAACAAATCGATATGTGTGCTCTGAAATCTGATCGAAAAAGCAAATAAATAAATTCACACACACAAACATACGCACGCTTATATAATCTTAATCGACTTACAAAATAACTGCAGTCTTTCAATTTCTTATTGTACTGAATAAATTATGTGTTTTCAAAATGCTATGAAGTGATTTTTCTGTTTGCTTTTGGCATCACAGCGGGAAGTTTACAAGGAATTAGTTCTAAGTTGATAAAATATAATAAAAAGCAAATAAAGTTGTTAAATATAAATTATGAGCGGATATTGAATAAGCAAATGGTGCATTTGTTTGTGTGTCCGAATTGATTTGTCTGTGCTGCAGACCAAAGGAAGCAGACGCACTTTGCAGTGAAATATTTTTGAGAAATGTTTTTTTTTTTATAAAAGAATTCTTCTTTGAATTGGTTCTGTTTATTATTTCTTCTTTTTTTTTTTAATACCAATTAAATGAAGTTAAATCAAAGGAAAATAACTTATTATCAAAAATTAAATATTTCGTCTTTAATTAGTGGGAAACAGTATAGTCGATTAGGACAGACCTTAAAAAAGCTTCACTGCAGAAAATTCTTCTATATAGTAAAGTGAACAAGATGGGAAGAATAGGAGTAAGGAAATTTCTCCTATGCCAATATGAAATCGTTCAGTTTTCATACCAAATGTTACTCATACGCCATGTACTACCATCTCAATGGAAGGGGTCAGAAGCAAAAGCATATAAGTGACACTTTTATGATGTGTAAACATTTTTGGACTCGGTAGGGACTGTACAGAAAAGTTACGCGTCGCTGCCTGTAAGCGTGCCTCTGCCGCTGCTTGCCATTTTGCCTGTGTTTTGTTGATGCAAAGTTACGGCGCGTGACATCTGACTGTTCCTTGTTGTTGATGTTGGATCTATGCATATCTGAGTTGTTATCGAAATTTGGCTTAGTGTGCGTGTATAGAATCTTCCCAGCTAACTAAATAAAGGAAAAAAGACTCCTTTCGGAGCCATAAAACGCACATTTCTCGCTTTACCCTCCCAAATGAGCTCTTTTCGGAGCCGAAATGGAGCGAAAAATCGTTGTACCCGCGAAAACAAGTTTAATGTAAGAATATTTGTATAACTAAATATACAGGTACAACGAAGCATATAAATTTTTCATGTGGAAGTTATCACTTTGTGCAATCAAAACTTATGTTCTTTTGATTAAAATGTTATATAGAATATACATACAGTGATGGCAGAGTAATAAAAACAAAATTGGAAATAGTTTTACTCATAAAATATATTTACTTGCGTTTTTAATAATTTTCATTTGAAATAAAGCAAAATATTTTACAGAAACCATATAAATAAAATGTTCAAAGTTTACACAAAGTTCAGGAAAGTTTACCAAAGTTTTAAAAATTGCCATCAAAACTTTGTGTTAACTTTGAAATTTCTACTATGTGTTTTCTGTAATAGACTTTGTTTTATTTTAAATGCACTTCTGGCTTCCAACTTTAGACTATTGATACATTTTCAGAAAAAAAAGACTCTTTACGTTAGGTTAGCTAAAAGAAAAAGACTTCAGAAAATGCTCTAAAGCATTTATAAAATTTAAGGTTGCTGCTCATCCGCTCTCCAACGTTTATTTTCTCACAATTCTCTTTACGCGTACAACTAAAAGGATTAGAAACACCTTAAATCGTTCATATAACTGAGCCTTGCCGTTTATCCTCTATACAATATTCATTTCCTCTCCGTGTATCTCTATAAAAAAGTGGGTTTTTAGATGTTTACTAAATAACACTCCAAAAAAGCTCAAATTACGGACCCTTTTTGGATTATTATTTCGGAGCGCTCCGACTTTGGTAAGCTGGGTTGTTTGCTGCTTTTGCTGATATATATGGGACGCTCTGCTTATGTGGGGGAGTGTGTATACAAATGCTTTGCTGTTTGCTATTTTTCGGTAATCAATACTAAACACGGTGAATGCTATCAATCGGCAAAAGACGAAGGCAACTGCTTTTATCGTTAATATACAAAGTGTTTACAAAAGAAAGAATAAGTGGTCGTTCATGTTAAATTTATTTTAGCTCAGAATACCCAGTTGGTGGTTAATTTGCCTTAATATAAAATAATTACCTAATATAAAGTAAAATAGTAATAAAATAAAACAAAATAAAATAAAATCAAATAAAATAATATAAAGTAAAATGAAATAAAGTAAAAAAAGTAAATTATAATAAAATGATAAAAAAATAAAATTAAATTAAATTAAATTAAACTAAATTAAATTAAATTAAATAAAATAAATAAAATAATAATAAAATAAAATAAAATAAAATAAAATAATATAAAATAAAATAAAATAAAATAAAATAAAATCAAATAAAATAATATAAAGTAAAATGAAATAAAGTAAAAAAAAGTAAACTATAATAAAATGATAAAAAAATAAAATTAAATTAAATTAAATTAAACTAAATTAAATTAAATAAAATAAATAAAATAATAATAAAATAAAATAAAATAAAATAAAATAAAATAAATAAAATAATATAAAATAAAATAAAATAAAACAAAATAAAAAAAATATAATAGACTAAAATGGCTTTTTTATACCAACAATTTTTCTTGATTTTCGGCCTGTATATTTTCAAGTATTCATGAAACGAGCTCAAGGCCAAGAATAATAATTTTTCACTTTTTGAATTTATGAAAATTATTATTGTTTTTTATTTTTTAATAATAATTTTTTTATTAATTATTAAAAGTTGTTTTTATTGAATAGAGTAGGAAAAATTTTTAGAGACAACCGCCATAGCTTTTCTTATAGATCCATTTCGGAAGCTGTTAAGCTTCTTCATCAAAGAAATTTTGGCACGCACTGCTAACCATTAAGCTAACAATACGCTGGTTTTGAAATTAAAATAAAATAAAATTTAATTAATAAATATGAAATAAAATAAACTAAACTAAAAAAATAAAATGAAACAAAATAAAACAAAAAAATAAAAAATTTTATTAAATTAATTAAAATGAACTATGATAGGGGGGAAAAAATTTATTGAAGCGAAAGAAAGGAAAAGGAAAGGCAAGCAAAAGCAGAAAAAAAGGGAAAAAAATGAAAGGAAATTAAAGGAAAGGAAACGAAAGGAAAGGAAAGGAAAGGAAAGGAAAGGAAAGAAAAAGTAAGAAGAGGAAGGGAAACGGAAGGCAAGGGAACGAAAGAAAAAGAATCGAAAGAAGAGAAAAGGTACGGAAAGGAAGCAAGAAAACGAAACAATGAAATATAATATAAAAGAAAAAAATTTATTAAATAAATGAAAAATTAAGAATGTTAAAAGAATAGAAAAGGAAATAAAATAAAAATATATTAAAGTAAAGAAACAACATAGAAGAGAAGGAGAAGAATTCCAAAAAGGGAGTAGTAATAACTAAAATAAAATAAATGTTTGTGTTTTAAAATCATTCACTGGGCGAGTTCTAATTTAATTAAATTTACATAGAGGATAGAGATGTTTACACAGCAAACTGCAAGAGTACTTGGTACCTACGCCTTTTTTTAATTTGAGTTATACACATACTAGCATTGCTAAATATATTGTTGGCAAAGAACTCTAAGTTATTTTGGACATTTTAGTGACATCCCTTGGCCGGCTATTAAACGCACTACAAAGAATTTACATAGAATTTATAATAAGTAATCAACTTTAAAACTTGAATACCTCGAATCAATGTCGGACTCACTTAGATCCTTTTTCTTCTAGCCCTTTCAATGATTTTCATACGCTTGTCAGTCTATTGTCATCTTTTCGATGCTAGACAAAATTTTTCCTGCTCGCTTGAAAAAAATTTTGAATTTCCTTATTTTATTCATAACTCGCTAAGTGCTTACAAAAAAAACTACTATTATATGTTTCATATCGCTAAGTGCTTAGCAAAAAAATCCTCTTATATAATATCAACAATGAAACCTGCTCATTTCAAGTTTAAAACTTACAACTCAAACTTACAACAACACAAAGACACTTAATACCAACATGCCCACAATTAGAAACACAAACTTCTCGCTAAATATGCTGTCAAACTCAATCACTACCTTGTTGTCTCCGTCATGCACCATTTCTAATTCAATTACCCTAGTTTTCTTTACTTCGCAAATGATTAACTCTGAGTCAACTTGTTGTTGTTACTTAATAGAACTTTTTTTAATGATTTCACTTTCTATTCCACTTGCAGCAAATTAAAAAGTTGCAACTTCTAACACAATCAGCAGCGTTGAACCGTGAAACAATTGCAGCATCTCAATTAGCAACATCAACGTCATCCGCGTCAGCTGCAGCTTCGGCTTCAGCGTCGTCAGCAGGTATAAGTGCCATATCATCGCCATCATCAGCTGCGGCAACAACAACGCAAGCAGATATCAACTTAAGTTCGGCAACAGCTGGTAATGCCATATCATCGGCGCACTCCTCCACTGCAGCTAACACTGCTTTAGCCACTTTGCTACGCATCGATGGTGGTGTAGGTGGCACAGTTGGTGGTGGTGGTGTTGGAAGCAACGTTGGCTTAGGTAGTGTTGGTAATAGCATACTCACTGTGGATGAGGATTCTTTGTCGCTGGATCGCTTAAACTCGCTACGCATTTACATGACTTCGGTGAAAACGCTACCTTTTAATTTAAGAATTTACGGGTAAGTACACGAGCGCACTTAAAGGTTTTCAGTTAGATACACAAAGTATAGTTTGAGAATTTTGTTGAAGTTTGTTATGTTTACAAATTCAAATTTTTGGATGGAATAAATGACAAACTTTTCGTTAGAGCAGAGGTCAAGTTAAGGTTTAGAGCACTATTGAACTTTTTCGGTGGAATTTGATATTTGTGCCAATGAAAGGAGATTCTAAGAAGCACTTAATATGCCGTCCTTAGAGAGCTATCGCTTGGGTGGCTTCTCTTTTACAGAAAACCATCAGTATTGAAGCCAGAGTTTTCCTTATGGCTAGGACAGAATTTCTTCAAAAACACTTTCTCTTATCCTTGATGGGGAAGATGGGTAATGAGAGGTGAGAGGCATTATATCGGCAGATCAACCGTCGAGTTGCACGTCATTAGCTTTGTACATATTAGTCGCCTCTTAAGACCGGTATGCCTACCACGAGCATATTCTAAACCCCTAACCCGACAAGAGCTCTTACATTAGTCCACTGCTGCATTTGTATTCAACTCTTAATATAGCTCACCAGCTCAAAAAGACCTACAGCTAGTTGAGAACGACGAATATGTTCTCAGTCGTAAGCCAAATAGACCATGGACAGATTGAGTCAATAGTGAGCTTAGTTCAATCTATACCTCTTTTTATTTTGCTTATGAATCCATATAAGGAGACGGATGGAAAGTATTTATTAATACTAATAATGATTTTGTGCGATATTTGTAAGGCCTTGTAGGTTTTCTGCGTCCTGTTACTAGTTTTTACTACGAATTTAAGGTGGCGTACATGTTTTATGTCGACTTCGCTCCCTGGAATATTGAAGATACGATTGGAGGTTTAGTGTTCTAATCCCATTCTTTCCGTATAAGCTCCAACCTTCTAGTGTCCAGTATTGCAGCTATGTGAGTTTCTTCATTCTAAAGCAACGTTTGCCCAACCCCACTAGCACCAAAGTAATTGCAGCGTAGACGTGTACTTTAAACATGTAACGGTTACGTAACTGCCACAAAATGTATGAATTCGATGAACAATAAACTTAATTAGGGGTATTCGCAGTCACGGCGTGGTAGTTTTCACCACTAATGGTTACGTTGAAGTTATAGAGAAAGTCATAGGTACTAGTAAACCAACCTCAAAGATTTCACAACTTGAAAGTGAAAAATGACGAAAGCGACTACTAACTCATGTTACTTAAATGCAACTTTAAAGTTGCAGTTACTTTTAAGTAGCTGTAATAGTTTCCCTAACGTTTAGGGTGTTCTTTTATTTCTTTAAAATTATGGAACTTGTAAGTGATGGTGTGGGACTTCCTTAATTCACAATGACGTAAAGTGCACCATCTAGTCGCCAGTATTAATAAACTTTTAGTTCTGCTCTTGGCGTCTATGAAAAGATTAAAGAAAAAAGTAAAGGTACCGTCATTCAACGACTTTTTACAGAAAATTCAAAGTCTAAAACATAAATGGCGGTGGCTGTGATAATGAAAAAATATATATATTTTAATAAAATAAATTATTCCCCATTTCGGGTCTAAGCACATAATCGATCTGTTCCAATTACGTTCTACTGGCTCAACACTTTAAAGTCACTCGCAAAGGTAGCAGCATCGAACATATGTACTAGTTTGGGAGATCCCAAATAGCTTATTATGGGTCCCAACAGAAATGCACCTATGACTCCTGTAGAAGGAACATCTTGCATAAAACACGCTCGCTGTGTGCAACTTCAGCTTAGATATGGATGTGGCAAAGATTCCTGCTCCTAGTTCATGCATCTTTTTGATAAGTTTCGCTTAGATCTAGGCTCACAATCTGCGCTAAATCCTCCCCCTATGCTGAAGCCCACATAATGAACCCGCGGAAGTGTGTTTTAAAAGGGCAAGGCTGGGTCCTTTCGCAATACAACTTTTAGCTCTGTTTCCATTGCGTTTGTTTGAAGTAGTCGAGGTTCCGGGATAGATATATATATTTCATAAAATAGTATAGTTACTAAGAGCGTTTGCATGAATTAAAATTAAGTGTTACATAACCTTAAATGTTATGTGCATCAAATTGTATCAATCATGACTTGTTCAATATTTTTTGCTATTCACTTTAACTTTTCTTCCGCACCCTCTAGCTGCTATTTCTTTTAATACTCATGTTTTCTCTTACTTTTCCATAGCGATGATTTGTTTTCGGATCAACTTTACATGGACATTGGACTCTCCAACCGTTTGCTCAACATAATGGCCAACTCAACCATATTCGCATCAGTCATCTCTTATAAAAATTTAAAAAGTTTCCTACCAAAAACTTACTACACACGCGGCAGGTAGGTTTCGCACAACTTACAAACAAACTTTTCCGTAGTTTCCATAGACGAAATTGAATTTTAGTAAGTAAGCAAAAATGACGAAAAGACGAACTAAATTGTGGTAATGGCTAAAAGTTGTGGTAGAATGTCTTGAAAGTTTTGGCTGCTCTCTTTTAATTTCTAAGGTAGCAATTTTTTGTTGTTGTTGTTTGAGATTTTTAAACGAAAATTAATTTGCAAAGTTTTGTAAGATGATATGTTTGACAATTTATTAGCGGAAGTACTATTCGTATTGAGCATGACAGACTTGAACGTTTAACTTGATGGCATTTAAATAAGAAACGAACGAATTTGTGGCAATTTTACGTAACGTAAATTATTTTGCAATGCTTTGAACCATTTTGTTTACATGGTTTGACCATGAGCAAATAAGAGGTTTTAAAAGCAACGAGCAAATATGCAGCGCAAGTAGTTTAGGAGTACAGTGAGTCAAAACGAAGTCTGCTTTTGTTTTAGTAAATTTTCGTCTTCACAGCGCTGAAAGAAGTCAAAATTGTCTCCCAATTGTCTCCCAACTGTCTACTCAGCTCTTAATAACCATTTTTGCTAAGCGTGGTTCTTTGTGAGATTTCGATACTTTTTTTTTTTTTTTTTTACAATTTGATATTATTGCGGCCAACAACTGATTTTTCGCACCTCTTTTATGAAATGAGTCACCAACAAATACTAATTCGTTTATAATGGGTCACACTATTAGATTTTCGTAGATTTTCCATTCATCACCATATTTGAACAAATTTTATGCTGTACCCGGTGCTATCGATATATCCATATTATCAATATATGAGTCACCCATATTATTATTATATAATTCACTGATATGCGATGTTATCATTGCAGAAAGAATCGATACATCTGTATTGTTATTATATACATAAGTCACCAATAAATCAATATTATGATTATATAAGTCGCCGATTGTATTATTATTCGATCGATTTTATCATTATATAAGTCAACGATATTATTATTTATTCACTGACATTATCATTATATTATTTACTGATATTCGTTATTATCATTATAGAAAAATCGATACATCGGTATTATTATTATATACATAAGTCACCGATAAATTGATATTATAATTATATAAGTCGCTTACCGTATTATTAAGTCACCGATATATCGATATTGTCATTACATAAATAACCGATATATTGATTTTATCATTATATACATAATTCACCGAAAAATCGATATTATCAATATCTAAGTCACCTATCGTACTATATAAGTCACCGATAAATTGATATTATAACTATATAAGTCGCTTACCGTATTATTAAGTCACCGATATATCGATATTGTCATTATATAAATAACCGATATATTGATTTTATCATTATATACATAATTCACCGAAAAATCGATATTATCAATATCTAAGTCACCTATCGTACTATATAAGTCACCGATAAATCAATATTATGATTATTTAAGTCGCCGATAGCATTATTATTCGATCGATTTTATCATTATATAAGTCAACGATATTATTATTTATTCACTGACATTATCATTATATTATTTACTGATATTCGTTATTATCATTATAGAAAAATCGATACATCGGTATTATTATTATATACATAAGTCACCGATAAATTGATATTATAATTATATAAGTCGCTTACCGTATTATTAAGTCACCGATATATCGATATTGTCATTATATAAATAACCGATATATTGATTTTATCATTATATACATAATTCACCGAAAAATCGATATTATCAATATCTAAGTCACCTATCGTACTATATAAGTCACCGATAAATCGATATTATAATTATATAATCCGGCTATCATATTATTAAGTCACCGATATATCGATATTGTCAATATATATGTCACCGATGTATCGATTTTATCATTCTATACAGAAGTCACCGATAAATCGATATTATAATTATATAAGTCGCCTATCGTATTATTAAGTAAGTAATATATCGATATTATCATTATATAAGCCACCGATATATCGATTTTATCAACGCACATGCTATCATAACTATCAAGTTGCCTTATTCGTCCTGGCAGAGTTCGCCAATTTTAGATGAAACTCTTTCCTGTTAGCTAGCAGCTTAAACTCTTTTTATTGCGATGTGGCACTCTTCATGGGACCAGGTATCTAATTTTTTCATCAGCGGCGGTACGAAGTACTTCCAAGAGCACTACTCATTTCTGTCACCCTGAGACATCAACACTTTTTTGATTTTCATATTCCGATACGAAAGCCACACTTAGTCCCCTTGTACATATCAATTGCTGCACTTGTTGACTCTACAGAAAGTTGCTGCTGATTAAAACCATTCTACGACCACAATCTCACATACAGCAAGCTCCCAGCAATCAAAGTTTCGTAAAAGTTTTTGACATTTTCTTAAGTTTCGCATGAAAACTTAATTTGATTTTATTGATTTTCCATCGAGTTTTAGTTAAATGTCTTAAACTTGTGCGTATGCGAATATAACTTTTGCTAAAGTGATTTGATAAGAACATCAGCATGAAATTTATTTAAAATATTTAAAAACAAAATCTTTGAAATTCTTACGCTCATGTTCGAAGTCAAAAGACAACACAGCTGAGCGTAAGCAACGATAGTGCGTGCGTAAGTAATAACATAAGAGAACTTATTGATGGGTTAGTTATTGTAGTTAGTGAGCTTAGTTTCGAAAGTCGATTAAATGCTCAATTACTTTCAGATAGCTATAGGCAAGAACATGTGCATGTATATATGCCTATGTTTGCATGCATTTAGGTGACCATATCACATAGTAGCAAGTTAGATTTTGTTAAACTTGAAAGTTTTTAAGGGATTTCTGAGCAAAAACCATTGCAGCTTATCGACTTAATTGGTGCAAATATTTTTGATCAATGCTTTCTTGCAAGCAGATTTCTTGGTTTAACTAAAGTGACTTTCACACATTCAAGTAAAGTTTTAAATTTCAATTTTAAGCAAATTCTCACATATAACATTTTGTGCATGCGAAAACAACTTTACTAGTAGTTCGGGCTTATTTCAATTTCTAATTTAATTTAAGCATCAAAACATAAAATTCTTGTCAATATTTCATTGCATACCATAATTTTGCCACAATTCAATAAAATGTCTGCGCGCAAAAGCATTTTATAGTATTTCGTTGAATAATTGTCAGAGAGGCTAATGAGTATATTTGTCATGCAACAAGTTTTAATAAATGCATCAAAACAACGGAATCAAAACGGAAGCTTAATGAGCAGCATCGTATACCAAATGCGAATGGATGAACATTAGAGTGGTTCTAAAATTGTAAGACATTTCAACGCATAGGGCTCCTGTTAGTCCCGACCAGTGGCGTAGCCCCCCCCCCCCCCCCCCTCCGTCAATGAACTGCTATTTTTTTTACTTTCGATTGAATAACACAATACCATTTTATGCTTCTGATTTATAATTTTCTTATTTTAGACTAATGAAAAAGTGCATTTTTATGAATATAAGAGTGGCGCAAAAGTAAGCTTCCGATGTTCAGCATATCGGTTGTGGCACGTGCAGTGTGTGCTGTTGCACCGTCTTGTTGGAACCACATGTTTTCCAATCCCAATTCATCAAGTTGCGGCAAAAAGAACTCGTTGATCATTGCTCTGTAGCGCTCACCATTCACAGTAACCGTTTGGCCCCGACCGATTATTGGTCAAATAAATAGTCAGCAATATTCCGCGTTCTGGAGCAGAGTAGCGTAACATTGTTCATTAACGTGTATTTCGCACGTCTTTACTACACAAATGTCAAAACAGAACTGACTTTAGAGGCCAATCGCAAAATTTATAGCATTTTCTGATAGGAGGATTACTTTTGCGCCACCTTGTATGTATACTAGTTTTTCAGATTTTCTACAATTTTTTTATTTTTTTTTTCGAGACGACAAAAGCGGTTTCGAGGTATGACTACACATCGGTTCAAGTACCCAACAAGCAAAGTAAACGTAAAATAAATCTTTCAAAGGTTTCCGAAATAAGTATTAAGCTTACTTTTGTTGTTGGTTTTACGGTCTGTTCATTTTACATATTTTTGTAAGTATAACGAGCTCAAGACCAGTTGATAATAATTCTTAGTTAATTATTATTATTTTTGATTAGAGGAAAAATTGAAAGCAACAAACATATACAGGCTATAGTTATAAAAAAAAAAAAAAAAAGTATTAAGCTTACAATATTCAGCTTTTTTGTTTATAAAACGTTTGAAAATAAACGTTGTGTAATTGAAACGACACGTTAATAAAAAGCTTATTAATTTAAACCTACAAAAAAGATTTTAAAGAAAGCTTTCTAAAAGTTTTTTGTTGAAACCATATTTTGTATATTATTTAGCTATTGCAATAAAATAAATAACTAAGTTCTAATCATATATTGAATGCTGCAACTTAAACCAACTATTACCAGATTGCTGAAGTGGTTAAGATGCAGCCATGATTTTTGCTTTTTCGCCTTCATTCTCATATAAAATCTTGTTTAAAAAGAATTGGAAATATTTTAAGTTGAAAAGAAAAAAACTGACAAATAGTTTTTTCTTAATTTTTATACACATTTTCATTTCACGTTTAAATTGAAATTATTTGTAACAGTTTTTTCTTGAAGTTTATAAAAAGTTTACTTGAAACTTTCAAATAAATTATAACTGAAAAAGCTCACATATCGCTTATTGTAGCAAGTTTACTTAAAATTATTTTGAAAAACATTTACAGAAATGATTGTTGGGTAGTAATAAAATAACAGATGGAAATAATACCATAAAACTGCTAAACCTCTACTATTTTATCTCTCACGTCTTTAAAAATTCAAATCCAGGCGGTCTGAAAATACTAGAGTAGCCAAGCTCATTAATTTAATCGGAGCAAACAGTGGCGGAAAAATAGATAGCGATGAGAATTTTTTACATGTTTTTTATAAAAGTATAGACCATTATCCAATCAAAAAATTGAAGAACAAATTTCAAACTTTGTTTAAAACCTTGGAAAATTTAGTCAAATTTCATTTCGAAATTCTACACTTTTTAATCCGAGTTTTTATAAAAATTTTTATTTGTAGTTTTATGACCTATTAAATTTTAGTATTTCTAATAAAGCGCCAGGGTGAAGTTGGCAAAATATAGTGGCAATTTTGGCCATTTGTTGATAAGTTTATGGTGTCAGTTTTGTTATGCGAAGGGCTCCAAATTTAAAAAATTTCAACATTTTCTCTATTGCTTAGTATTATAAAATTCGTAGGTCAACATTAAAAACTGCTTTTGTTTTTAAATAATAAACACAGTCTAACACAAAACTAAAAATCCCTCACTCGAAAACGGTGTGTGTAATAAACTTCAACAAATATACATAGATAAACTTAGCGCTTGAAGTGGATTTCGCAAAAAACTTAGTACTGGAGTTACGACGTATTCGTTCCGACGAACATGACTTTGAAAAATTGTTCAGAACTGGTGATATGTATATTGAAATCAAAAAGAACCGATTCAAATCTATCAAAGTCTGCATGCATGTAATTTATATGTTTGTTTCAAGATTTCTATTTTTATCCATTTATGTATTGATCATATAAAAATAGAAATAGATAGTCGATTCACTCAACATAAAACTATCTTTAGCTATCTCGCTTCGGTTAGGAGAAAAAAATGACAAAAATTTATTTAAGCTTGCTGAATTTTATGAACCATCTTTTCAAAGCCAAAATATAGTGGCCGAAACCAATTTATGGGATTGTTATTAAAGCCAAAACCTGCGTTTTACGCACTTCAGAGCTGCTCGTTACGTCTTTCTTTGGCGCCAATTGGAAACACCACGAGATTATAAATCGGTCTCCACTTCACCCTTCCATTGGAAAAGTGGTCTCCCTCTTCCTCTGCAACCACCGGTGGGTGCCGATAAGAATACCTTCTGTGCCGAAACATTTTCATTCATTCGTACAACATGACTTAGCCAATTAAGACGTTGGGTTTTAATTCGTTGGGCTATGTCGGGGTCTGCATATAGCTCATACAGCTCATCATTAAATCTTCTTTGGTACTCGCCGTCGCCAACGCGTAAGGGGCCGTAAATCTTTCGAAGAATCTTTCTCTCGAATACTCCCAGAGACGCCTCATTAGATGTTGTCAGTGCAAGCTTCTGCACCATAAACCAGGACGGGTACGATAAATGACTTATTTATTTTTGTTCTTCGAGAGAGGACTTTACTTCTCAATTGCCTACTCAGTCCGAATAAGCACTTGTTTGCTTTGTTTTTGTTCTTCGTTGGATTCCTAGGCTGACATTATTGTTGGTGTTAATGCTGGTTTCCAGGTTAAAAACTCAGGTTTCGATAAAAAGAAATTTTCAATCGAAATCGAATCAATGAAATACCGCATTTTAATTTTCTTAAGAATCCATTTAATGATTGATTACCATTACTTTCAATTTTTAATGATTATTTTGCAATTACTTCAAAAAATAAAAATCAGGATTTTTCACGATTTTTTTTTTGTCACTTTTTTGTAAAAACACATAAATATACACATCAACAGCACTAATAAAAAATCAAAAATAATCAAAACAACTTTTTTCGAATATTTTAAATTTGTTTTAAATTATTTTTAATTTATTTTTTATTGTTATTACTTTTTTCTAGTCGTCATCAACTAATAATTGCCTTTTCTTGAAAATCCATTGAAATAATCATAACCAATTAAATAATCCGTCTAATTAATTGATTAATAATTACTAATCAAATTTAGCAGGTCTGTCCTACACTAATAAACCTAAAAGTATAGTGAGTTTTTTAAAGTGCAACTAGCTATGCATCGAATGGAATGTAAGAATTATTATGTTGTGATTACTTATTTTGTTGTATAACCCAATTAGTAAGGTTTCAATTAAAATTAATTAATCGGGCAATTGATTTGTAATAAATCGATAATGATTATTCTCATTCTACAATTCAATCCGATACCGATGAAAGGCATTCATGAACATGAAAGGATATTATAACTGTGGTCCGATGTTTGTAAGTATGAGAAGAATAAGAGATAGATCCACCAATAAGTATACCGGAATGATTAGGCCGAACGCAAACTAGTCTCTACGTTTCAGAGATATCTTTCTAAAATTTGATATGAAGCCGCCATTTGTAATATATTAATCATTTCTCGTAACCAAGAAATAAAGTCTTCTCTCGACTCACAAAAATAACACTCTATTAGTCACTTATTGTGCTCCTCCCGCTGACTTATCTCATAAACCTACTCTAGAGATATTAGAGAGAAAAGTCCTGCGAAAGATAAGCAAACACCGACATAGTTCAACGAATTAAAACCCAGCTGCTTCATTGGCTAGCTCACGTTGTTCGAATGAATGAAGAAGGTATCCTTATCGACACCTACCGGTAGTAGACGAAGAAGTAGACCACCACTCCGATTGAAGGACCAAGTGGAGACTGATTTGCTATCCCTTGGTATTTCCAATTTGCACCAGATGGCAGAGAAAAGAAACGAGTGGTTCACTACGTTCTACTCCCAAAATCGGTTAAGCGGTTAGGCGCTGAAAAAGAAAACAAAGGCAAAAAGTTTTCATAACAAATTAATATCAGTGTTTACTTCCCATTTTAGGAAATAAATTGTTGCATTGCGTCATTTCTACATTGTGGAGGGACCTAGTGCACCAGCAGGTGGCCAACTTAAATAGAATTCTCTAAAGGCCACAAGAACCCCTGCTATCGGCGCAACAGAAGCATTTATAAATAACAAACAAATGAACTATGTTCACAAATTCAAAATTGAATCAATCAAAGGAAATTTCTCTTTTGGAATTTTCTCATATTTCAAAATCTTAATGGAACTTCATGCATTATTCGCATAACGAACGCGCATTGGAAATTTGAAAAGCAAAGCAAAAATTTCTATGGAAATACGAATATGCCACATGTATTGATGGAATTTACATATGTATAAAAAGTATATATGTATGTATAAGCATATGTATATTTAATTCATAGCTGAATACATTATATGGAACTCCACTCCAAAATTTTCCCTGAATCTGCTTAAATGACCAGGAATCATATTATAAAATCGCATAGAACTTATACAAAAACAACAAAACATATTCATGATCGCATGAAAGTCAACAACAAAATTTTTACAAAAACTTTGGTTTAGAATAGGTTTGCTTCTTGTTTTTGCTTCATTTTATGCTTTTTGCGTTTGATTGGTGGAATGTTTTGTGTGGTTGGTCGATCACATTTACTGATTAAATTTAATTATGTAGGACAAAATTTATGTTTCGTCCACAAGTATGACTTGTATTTAGTTTTGTTCACTGATTGCGCTTTTGGCAGTTAATTAAATTATTCGTAACTAGATAAAGCGGTATGTTGTTTCGTAGAAAAATTGTCTTTTCGACTGTAAAAGAAAAATTCGAATGAAAAACTTAAATTCCAAGGACAGAAATTTTTTTCTATTTGTTAGTGTACGATGAATTTCATTTCAAAACCAATATGCATTGAACCCGACCCTTACGTACACAAACATAACCTCATTTTTAGAATTTTTAAAAAATTGTGGGCATGGCAAGGTTTCGAAATATCTAAAAAATTACGGTGAAAGGTACTCTTAAGTTGTGATTAATACGAAACGTCTCAAATGATTTCAAAGGTCTTACACTGAAAAATTTTATATCACACAGTAAACATTTTTTTGATAAAAATTTGATTTGAAGCTGAGAAAACACTTCAAAGGCCAAGCGTTTTAATAAAAAAAAAATAATTTTTAACTGAGAAAACACTTCCAAGACTAAGTGTTTTTTTTTTAATTTTGAAAGGTCTATTAATTATATATAACATCTAAAAATTAAAAAACATGTAGAAAAAATAAAGAAAAAATGTCATTTTAATTCTTTGATACGTTATATATATTAAATAGATCATTTTACAAAAGTACAAATAAATACACCGCAAGAATCTTACATAACACTTAAAAAAATTTTGTATAAAAGTAAAATTTTTAACTGAGAAAATACTTTAAAAGCTAAGCGCTCAAAAAAAAAATTTTTTTAGAAAGGTCTATTTAATATATGTAACATATGTAAGAACTAAATTTTGAAAGGTCTAAAAAAAAATTTTTTAAAAAATTAAGAAAAAACGCCATTTTAGTTCTTAGATACGTTATATACGAGTATGTATGTTAAATAGACCTTTTTAAAAAAATATAAATAAATACACTGTAAAAATTGTATGACACTAAAAAAATTTTTTTATAAAAATGAAATTTTAACTGACAAGCCTAAGTGCTTTTTAAAAAAAAAATTTTGAAAGGTCTATTAATTATATATAGCAGCTAAACACTAAAATAATTAAAAAAAAAAAATAAAGCAAAAACGCCATTTTAGTTCTTTGATATGTTATATATATTAAATAGAGCTTTTTAAAAAAATATAAATAATTACACTGTAAATATTGTGTGACACTAAAAAACATTTTTATAAAAATAAAATTTTTAACTGAGAAGCCACTTCCAAGGCTAAGTGCTTTTTAAAAAAAAAATTTTGAAAGGTCTATTAATTATATATAGCAGCTAAACACTAAAAAAATTAAAAAAAAAATAAAGCAAAAACGCCATTTTAGTTCTTAGATATGTTATATATATTAAATAGACCTTTTTAAAAAAATATAAATAAATACACTGTAAAAATTGTATGAAACTAAAAAAAATTTTTTATAAAAATAAAATTTTTAACTGAGAAAACACTTCCAAAGCTAAGTGTTTTTTAAAAAAAAAATTTTGAAAGGTCTATTAATTATATAGCATCTAAACACTAAAAAAATTAAAAAAAAAAAATTAAGAAAAAACGCCATTTTAATTCTTAGATACGTTATATATATTAAATAGACCTTTTTAAAAAAATATAAATAAATACACTGTAAAAATTGTATGACACTAAAAAAATTTTTTTATAAAAATACAATTTTTAACTGAGAAACAACTCCAAGGCTAAGTGTTTTAAAAAAAAATTTAGACAGTTTTATTTAATATATATAACATATTTAAAAACTAATTTTTAAAATATGCATTAATTTGAAAATAAAAAATAAACAAAGAAAAATAACGCCATTTTAGTTTTTAAATATGTTATACGAGTATATATTAAATAGACCTTTTCAAAAGAAAATTTTTTTTTAAAAGCGCTTGGCCTTTGAAGTACTTTCCCAGTTAAAAATTTTATTTTTAGCAACTAAAATGTTTCAATCTAATATACAATTTTTTCAGCATATATTTTCTAAATATCTTTGAAATCGGTTGAGCCATTCGGTAGTAATGACAGCTTAAAAGTAGCTTACCGACATTTTTCGGATATTTTGATACCTTGCCACTTCCACAATTTTTCGAAAATACCACTTCCAAAAAATCATGGAAAAATTTCTCAAAATTTTCTCAAAATTTGAAAGGATCGCTTTCAAAATATGCCTTTTTTTATAGGTTTTGATATGAAATTCATAGTATTGGTTAAGGTTTAACAACTAGATTGCTCTATTCGTTACAATTTTTTAATCTTGCTATAAAATTTCAATCAACTTTGAGAGTTGTGGTATTTTACAATCTTTTTATTAATCTGATATTTCGCAAATATTTTTATTGAAACTAATTATTAACAACAAAATATTCTTACTAGCTCTATTTAATTGTTTATTTCTTTATTTGGTTTGGACGTATATTTCAAATTTATCTAGAAGCGAAAATACTTAAGGCGCGGCTCTAAATTTAGCAGATTGCTATAACTATTTTTGATACTCATGGGAAACAACAGCAACGATAATAAAGCACCATAACATTTTAAAAATTTAAAAGATTGCAGGCTTACATGAATAGCTTAAAACTGTTTGTTTTATTTTCATTTTATTTTTCTTTTCAGCGACCCTCGAGAATCTGATTACATTTTGGCCTCACGCATACTGCAAACGTGGCTCTTTCAATCGAATCGCTCCAATGACAATCTACGTGAACCACTCGATTTACCATTTGAAGCGGGGCATGTTGAGATAATATTTCAGCATGAGGAGGCACCAAAAGAGGGAGATTGGGTTGCTGTGTGTGGGTAAGTACAACAAACTATGTATCTGTGGCAACAAGGAATAAAACCCAAGGTCGAAAATAGCTTATTATCAGTGTTTTATTTTCCGCACATGAATTTACATAGCTTTGCACAGAAAATTATGATTTTGTAGGCATAAAACCATACAACCAAAGTCAGTTTTCTACTTGCTTGAATTTGTAATAGCAACCTAACTCAGTATTGGTTGAGAAAAGTAGCTTTAGATATCAAAATAAATAAATATATAAAATTTTGTAGTATCAAGAAAATTAATTAATTAAATTAAAATTTAGTTTCAAACCCCATATTCCTTCCTGTAGTAATTCCAGAAGCTTGCGCACAGCTTATCCATACTTTTAGAAAAAATGTTTGAAAACTTTCAACATAGGATTCCAGTAATACTTTGGTGCAAGAGAATTCAATTATCTGCAGTAGTTACTTACTGATAGCGTGTACAAACAGAGAGAAGCAAATTCTAAGATATGTGGATTCGGATCCCGCTGCCCTCCATATGAAGTTTTTTGTAATATTCCATACTACAAAACCCGATCACGCTTCGCTGCGTATCCAAAACTTATGTATAATACACTGAGTTCAAATTTAAATAATTATATCTCCGAAACCAGTTGAGATATTGAACTTAATCACATCGATCATTGCAGCAGCCATTAGCACCTCTCGTTTGATACCCAGATTGTACTAACATATATTAGGTCACCCTGGTCTACATATTGATCGATAACTCCGAGATCTGTCGAGTTATTGAAATAGAGGTTAACTTAAATTTTAAATTAAGCGTCTGAAAATGCAACGTTAGAAGATGTATTGAATTTTAATCAGTAGTTTATAAGTGATACGCGAACAAACATACAGACAGACAGACAAAAATTCTAAAAACTGTTGCTCTCAATTCCATTGGCTCAATAATGATCGCTCCTACCAATTTTTCTTGGACATCCACAATGTAAAGACATCGACTTGTTACAACTACTCTCTCTTGAATATAGAAAAAAAATGTATATACTACTTTTATTGCCATCACTGTATTCAGCTTTAAAAAATATTTATCTGCAATAAAAAGCATGCTTAAATTTAAGTTATGTCTTAAGAAATACATCGGTGAAAAACGCATGAAATTCTCTGCAGTAGTTATTTGATGATGCGCGTTCAAACATAAATTCGAACAGACATAAATTCTAAGAACTTTAGCTTTTGCATCCGTTACAATGATGAAAGCTTTCGTGTGAATTTTTCTCTAAAATATATAATGTGCATATATAAACCTTATACAATTTCATTAATTAGAGAAGGTGCCTTCTTTTTAAGGAAATTTTGCTTTAACAGGCTTGTTCTGTAAATTGCAGCACTATGTAATGAGTAACTTTTTTTCGTTTGAAGCAAAGCTCGTAAATTATAAGAGCACTTTCCAAGTTAACTAAATTCAGTGTTTGATAGTAAATGGGATTATATATGAGTTAATTTGTTAGCGTTAAAATGTTAATGAGAGTGACTGCGTTTTACATAATTAGTCCCTCAATGACTTAGAATTATAAAGTATTATCTTAGTAGTATTTAATACTTTCTCATGTTTATTCCAGTGTTAATAAAGGTTATCTCATACTCTTGTTTCCTTTCTTATTTTCAGTCATGACTACAAAGCTTCATTCGAATCAACTTGGCGTTCAGATCTATGCATTACCAAACATTTGATGGCGAATATAACACGTTGCATATGCCCATTGTCTGGCACCTATGTTGTTATGCTAACGAAACTGAATAGCAATGTAAGTAAATTTATTAACAAATAAATATTTGTTTATACCAAATAGTTGCATAAGAGTACGAAAGTTGGTAGCTATAATAATTTTAGTCAGACCGGTTAAATATGATTGGTCATTAGTAATCAATGAATTAGACGGGTTTTTTAATTGGTAATGATTACTTTAATGGTTTTTAAGAAAAGCAATAATTAATTGATAGCAATTAAAAAAAATTAAAAAATTAATAATTTAAAAGAAATCAAAAATAATTAGAAAAAAAGTTTTTTGATTACTTTTGATTTTTTTTCCTCTTTGAATTTTTTCAGTATTGTTGATGTGAATATGAATGCGCTTCCACAACAATACTGAAAAAAATCAAAAAACCGATCAAAAATTATCAAAAAAAAGTTGATTTGATTACTTTTGATTTTTTTTTTTCATAATTGTTAATTTTTTTTTTTCAGTATTGTTGATGTGAATATTTATGTGCTTCTACAACAATAGTGAAAAAAATAAAAATAAATTAAATAAAAATTACAAATAATCAAAAGTAAGCAAACCAAATTGTAAAAATCATAATTTTTTTTATTAATTTTTTAGTGATAATTATGATTTTAGTCAGACTTGTTAAATTTGATTAGTAATTAATAAAAAATTAATTGGATGGCTTGTTTTGTTGATCATGATTTTTTTAATTGTTTTTCAAGAAAAGGCAATTATTAATTGATTACGATTTAAAAAAATTTTGGTAAAACCAAACAAAATCAAAAAGAATCAAAAATTATTTCGATTGTTTTAGATTTTTTTTTTTGTATTGTTTTCAATTTTTTTCAGCATTGTTGATGTAAATATTTATCTACAACAATACTGAAAAAAATTAAAAGAAATAAAAAAAAAATTAAAATAATGAAAAGCAATCATACCATATTTTTATTTTTTTTTTGATTATTTTTGATTTGTTTTTGATTTTTTTTGATAATCGTAAAAAGTCATGATTTTTTTTTTGATTATTTTTTTAATTAATTCGAAAATAGTCATTAAAAATGTTAAGTAATTAGTAATCAATCATTAAATGGATTCTCTAGAAAATAATTAATCAAACCTGTAATCATTATGATTAGTAATCACTATTCAACAAGTCAGAATAAGAAACTCTTAGCAGGTCTATATAAATAAAGCAGGAATTTCACGATGTCAATATCGTAACGCAGCTCAGTTTAAAAAAGTCAGCTGGTCCACAATGACATGAGTTTTCTATTTTAATTTTTTTTGTCCTGTTCTTCACTTAGTATTTTTTTTAAATTTGTATGCATTTTGTGATTGTTTCAAATCCAATTAATTCCTTGTTGGCATTCTAGTGGCAATTTTACAATAAACTCAGAAATGTCACAAAAGCATTCAGTTGTCGTGCGTACGGGCTCTCTCACCTCGAATTTCTTAAATACACACATAACCATTTCAGTTAAATAAAATAGCTTTACTCTAAAGTACAGATCTAAGTTAGTTTTTATGGTTCGACAAGTGCTTTTGTTCAATTACTTCTGATAGGATACCCTCTAAACAAGAATACCGCAGAACACACAAAGCAATCTACATTTAAAGGATGCACCAAAGAGCTCAAAAAGGGCTAAAACATGATGTCGAGATAGCATAAGAATAGAAGCACCGAGGTTAAAGGTGAACTGCAGTGTTATAAACCAAAAGTAAAACAAAGGCCTCAAAACCAGCAACAATTCATAAAACGAAGGGTTGTGCATATATAGCTTGAACTTAAATTATGGTAATAGAACAATAGCTTTGTGGCACAGCACTGCGGCGCACTTGCACACTTTTCAACAGACACTTTTTACTGCACATGCAGCGCAGCAACTTGCAGGAATCTTCCGGTTGTTACTTTTACTCATGAACATGGAAAACTTTTTTTATTTATGCTAGCGGTTACGGTTGAGGGTGGGCTAATGTGCCACAAAGTGGTTGCTACGTAGCTGGAATTTCTGCTTCTTTCTTTCCTTTTTGTCAAGGACAAACAAGAAATTATATAATTTTATTTAAGAGATTGACGGCCTATACGGTAGATATTTACATATGTATATGTAGATATTTACATTACATACATATGTATATGTAGATATTTACATACATACATACAGCAAAAATTTAACTTTTAAAAATTTAAGAAAGGCTAACCCCAAATGCATCGCGCTCACTCCCTTTTAAATCGTGCCGAGTGCGCTCGCCTGGGTAAAAAATTTTGAAACTAAATGAAATGTAAAAGCATAAAATCTTTTCTTTGCTCCCAGAATTTATGATTTATGCATCGTAGTGTTACACACACGAGTATATGAAGATCTACATGTGTTTTTAATACATGTGTGTATAAAATATTATATAACAACACAAATGGCGTACCAAGGGCATTGGGGCAAAATTTTACAGCCAAGAAAAAACATATATTTTTGCCCTCTAAACCAGTGAGGGTGCAAGCGCATTAGAGGTTTGCTAGAATATTTCGTTGAATATGCGAATACATATGCAATGCATAAAAAGCAGTTACAGTGGTGAGTACTGTAAGTGGTATAGAGTTTAAAAAATTTTGTTTTAATATTTTTTGCTTA
>OX465289.1:185308769-185321269 GCA_949987695.1 Merzomyia westermanni
TAAAAGCAAGAGGTCTATGTTGGATTTCAGTACAAGACCTTCCCTGTTAAGTACCAAAATATATGTGTGCCTTACCGTTAAATTTTTTCAAATTTGAAACAATTGCAATTGAAACGTTATTTCTATGTTAAAAAAATATTTTTATTGGACAGCAAACGGCCCTAGTATCGAATAATTTTTTAAGGAACCTTACGAACTTATTGTGTGAAATGCAACACTAAACAACGTGTCATGCATGTTACTGTATTACTCGTGTGATCGGCTCTCACTGCGAGTGCGAAGAGTTTTTAGTGGACCAGTGGAAAACAAGTACGAGTATTCGCACTATAGAGCCGCAGTTGTATAAATAAAAGCGTCATGCATTTTTGCTTTAGTTGTTGTTATTGTATTGATCACTGACTAGTTACTATGCCCAATGTCAGCCGATGTCCTCTGAGCACGAAAAGTGGGTAAAGATGGCATTAAACCAGCAATGTAAAATATGAACAAATATGTAAACTTGTTGTTGTTGTTGTTGTTGTTGTTGTGGTAACGACAAAAACACTCCCCGAAAGTTTTGTGGATTGTTGTCGAATTAACAGTCCTTGGCCGGGTTTGAACCCGGTACGCTCCGGTACTCCCTTGCCAGTGAAACCTTCTAGGTCATGTCACCCCTCGATGGGTAATGAGAGGTGAGAGGCATAATATCCGTAGATCAACCATCGAGTTGAACGTCAATACCTTTGTGTATATTAGTCGCCTCTTACGGCCGGTATGCCTACCTCGGGCATATTCTAAGCCCCTAACCCGCAGGGACAATACAGGGTGGCTGATGAATTTTGCTACATTAAGAAACTCAAATAATTTTTTTTTTCAGTGTATGGAATTCATTTTTTTTTATTCATGTTAAAGCTCATTAAATTTTATTAAATATAGCTTAATTAGTTTTAAAAATAATGGAATTTAAATGCCCCCCCTGCTCGTCGATGCATGTGCGGCATCTTACCAAAAAGTTGTTCATTACTGCTTGGAGAGTTGAGACAGGAATAGCCGCAATTGTTTCTCGAATGGATTGCCTTAGTTCATTCAAATTTGTTGGTTTTGCTTTGAAGACTTCCTGTTTGCAATAACCCCACAAGAAAAAGTCAGGTGCAGTAAGGTCAGGCGACCTGGGTGGCCAACGGAATGTGGAGTTTCTGGATATCAGTTTATTGGGAAATTTTCGTCGCAATTCTTTCATAACAGGTTGGGCTATATGAGGAGCTGCACCATCTTGCTGAAACCACACAGAGTTGAAAGAAATTCTCATTCGGCGTAATTCTGGATAGAAAAACTCTCTCAACATGCTCAAGTAACGGTCTCCAGTAACCGTAACGGTGTGACCGTTTTCTTCGAAGAAGTAGGGCTCGACAATGCAGCGTGATGAAACTGCACACCACACTGTGACACGAAGTGGATGCAATTCCGTCTCATGGAGTATCTGTGGGTTGGAAGCACTCCATATTCGACAATTTTGTTTGTTTATGTTGCCGTTTAAATCGAAATGGGCCTCGCCAGACATGAAAAGACAGTTCAACATGTTTCCATCCTCTTCCACCATTTGAAGCATCTTCTGGCAAAATTCCAAGCGAATCGGCAAGTCTGCGGCGTTCAGTTTGTTGGCCATTTGAATTTTATATAGGAATAAGTCCAAATCTTTGTGCATAATTGACTGTAATGACTGTCTGCTTACACCCATTTGAGCAGATAAGCTTCTTGTCGAAACACGTGGATTGTTTTGTATGGCAGCAGCTACAGCAGCGATTGTTTCCTCCGTTCGAACTGAATGGTTTCGATGGTAAGGTCTTCGGCAAAATTGTTTACAAGTCTTATTATGGTCCATCTGCTCGGAGGATTGCCGCCAAACGTGCGCCTATACTCTCTTTGAACCGAAATTATGGACTCCAGTGCGTGATAGCGGCGGACAATCCAAATTCTTGTTTCAGTGTCCCAGTTATCCATTTTTGTTAAATGTAAAAGTCAATCTGCAAAACAAAAAAAAAATTAACCAGATTCATTAAATAGAAAAAAAGTTATTTAATTTTTTTTTGGTAGCGGCTTTCATTAGCCACCCTGTATGTAAACTTCATTGATGATACCTACAAACAGTGTTCACAAAAACAAAATAAATGATTATTTATAAAGAGTATTCAACACCAGAGTTTGTTTTGTTTTTGTATTTGTTTTTGGGTTTGTGTGAATTGAAATAATATAAAATAAAATACAATACAATAAAATAAAATAAATAAATAAAATAAAATAAAATAGAATAGAATAAAGAAAATTTTCTTAACGGAAAGTGAAGGGAAGGAACGGAAAGGAAAGGAAAGCAAAGGAAAGGAATGGAAAAGAAAGGAAAGGAACGAATGGAAAGGAAAGGAAAGGAAGGAAAAGAAAGAATAAAATAAATTAAAAATAGAGATTGTAGAGGGAAGAAGAACTCAAAGGAAACGAAAATATATTAGAGGAAAGAAACGGCAGAGAAAAGAAAGGAAGAAAAGTCGAGTTAAAGGAATATCAAACAATTTAAATAAAATTAAGTTTTGTAGTTGAATTTCAACCACTGGGCGATCTCTTGTTATATGAATTTTACTTTAAACGAGAAAAAGTCATTATTTGCTTTTCACATAATGAGCT
The DNA here is from genome assembly GCA_949987695.1 of Merzomyia westermanni. NCBI lineage: Eukaryota > Metazoa > Arthropoda > Insecta > Diptera > Tephritidae > Merzomyia > Merzomyia westermanni. The sequence continues at coordinate 185,311,425 of OX465289.1, forward strand.
CTTAAGTGGGCGTATAAATTTATTTGCCATGATTTCAGTGTATGTAAGCGACTGAGATTAAAAGTATCAAAGCGCTTTACATAACTAACCTTTAAATATCGATGAAATTACTTTTGTTTTACAAGTTGCTGGCATAATTAATTCCATACAATTTTTTTTGACCGACATAGTTTAATGACAAAAAGAATATTTCTAGTACTAAAGGTAGAAACCTATATCCGCAGTACACATGTGTTTATGTAGATCTTAGACTAAATAATATTCCTCTATTAACTGTCACATTATATATCACACATTGTTTTCATATTAAACTCACCCTTCTCTTTTCCATTTCAGTCTCAACCCACCACGCCACCACAACGCCCAGTTTTCGTAATTATCAGCTGTGTCTGTGGTTTGCTTCAGTCTTGTTCGGCTTTCATTATTCTGCTACCAATTTGGTATAATCGCAAATGTGCGATAACATTTTTGAAAATGCAATTTTGTGTGTCTACATCGAGTATGATGATAATTTTTATATTGGGATTTCTTAAAATGCTGCCGATGGTGAGTTAATTTATTATTATTTATATGAATTGAGCGAGAAAATAGTTAAAATTTATGTTTATTAAAACATCACAATAATTAAAAAATTAGGTTACGAAGATAGTAAGACTCTTAAAATATTTTAGAAACATATTCTCTCGAAAATTTTACTCATTGCTGTTGCTCCCAGACCAAAAGTGCATACATAGAACGTAAAAAGGAAGAGAGAAGAAATGAAGGACTCATATACCTGGTGATGACATAGAAACTGCTGAAGGCAGTAAAATAAAATGGGAAACGATTTGTTAACATTCACCAAGGTTGCGCCTTTATGTTCTCTTTTACTTTGATACATTAAGTTACAAAAATTCGAGACGAATCAGGGCGAATATGGTTGAATTCGCTTTGCTATCACCGTTGATGGATTCGCCTTGATTAGTAGAATGCAGATTTAAATTTAAAAAACTTATATAAGGTTTCATAAAAAAATCAGAAAGAGCCCCCAATATGACTTCAAAAAGGATCCAAAACTGTCAAAATAGAGAAAAACATGAGCCTAAAAAACGGTCAAAAAATACTCGAAAAAAGTTTCGTTGAAACATCAATAAAAAGTTTCCACTATTAATCTAAACAGGATCCGAAGCTCACTTAAAGAGAGTCATGAAACGCTTCAAACTCATCAGTTTCCGAATCACTTTTGATTATTTTTTGAAACTCGTTTTAATGAGCCCGCTTTTTCACTCACTTTGGGTCCCAAAAACAGCTCATTTATGGGGGAATGCTCTGAGAAATGTGCATAGTATATCTCCAAATGGAGTATTTTCCCCTCCGTTTGTTAGCTGCGTTTGTTCAAAAATGTGAATTAAAGAAAACTTTGGAATTCGTTGCATAACTCAAGGCGCAAAACTTCATTCTTTTTATTCCTTGCAGTCTTTCCTGATACTTGTTTAGAGAGCACCACTAGCAAAATTTTTTGACGCATACTTTTTCAGAAAAACTTAACCTCTATGGAACCTTTAAAAAGAACTCAATTCCCATTATTCAAAAAAGTGGCCAATCTTTTTTTAAAATGAAAATTGTTTTGCGGTCGAGTTTTGCTTAAAAATCGTATTATGTGTACAAGATCTTATTGATACAGCCTGCATAGTTATAGAAATATCGAGTTTTAAACTTTTCAAACAAATTTTTCAGAAGTACAAGGTGGCGCAAAAGTAAGCTTCCGATGTTCAGCATATCGGTTGTGGCACGTGCAGTGTGTGCTGTTGCACCGTCTTGTTGGAACCACATGTTTTCCAATCCCAATTCATCAAGTTGCGGCAAAAAGAACTCGTTGATCATTGCTCTGTAGCGCTCACCATTCACAGTAACCGTTTGGCCCCGACCGATTATTGGTCAAATAAATAGTCAGCAATATTCCGCGTTCTGGAGCAGTGTCGCGTAACATTGTTTATTAACGTGTATTTCGCATGTGTTTACTACACAAATGTCAAAACAGAACTGACTTTAGGGGCCAATCGCAAAATTTATAGCATTTTCTGATAGGAGGGTTACTTTTGCGCCACCCTGTATGTAAAAAAAACTGGGTGTGGCCCTGAACCTATTTTTACAACAAACAGTTACCTTTATATATGCAAAATTTTTGCCCAATTTCGTTTCGGCGAATCAATTTTTGACAGAGTTATGGCATAAAAAGTTTTGTGGTTAATTAAGACTATAAAAGACGCGGGACCACGCGCAATTTCGAAAGTTTATATTTTTCGAATTTCTTCATTTACGGACACTTTAAAAGTGATATAGAAATTACACAAAGCTATTTTAAGCAAAGTTATTGCCTATTTAAATATATCTATAATCCTTTTTAAAATCTTTCATATAAAAGTGGGCGTAGACCTTAACTGATTTCGATCTTTTTTTCCCCGGAAAACTCCTTGTATTCATGAAAATCTGTTTGCTGAATTTCGTTTCAATACCTTGAACGGTTTTTGATTTATAATTAATAATATTTCTAAATTTTACTAAATCAAAAGTGGGCGGTGTCACGCCCATTTTCAAAAATTTATTTTCTACCTTGATGTTAATGTGCACACCAAATTTTATCCTTATATGTGTATTATGTTCTAAATAAAAACTTTTTTTTGTATTTTCGAAAATGTTCTATATATAAAAAGTGGGCGTGGCTATCAAATAGCGCTCGGAGATGAGTGCCAAGGAACCTGAGTACCAAATTTCATTAAGATGTCTCAAAATTTACTCAAGGTTATCGTGATCACAGACTGACAGACAGACCATTCTCTCTCTTCTCTTTTCCTCCGTTAGGCGAATGAAGTTAATATACCTTGTTGCGGAGCACTACTAGGTTTAAAAAAAAGGGAAGGTCAATTGGCGAAAGAAACCCAATTTGAGCATGGAACGCGAAAATATTTTAAAGCTTTACTATATAGATATACATAGGTCTTTCATCGAGGTTTGGAATTATTTTGCGATCAAAAATGCGGTCGCATGGTATAATCACGGAATTAAAACATAAATCGTGATCTAAAATATAATTTTTAAGTGTTCTCAATGAAATTTGTTTTATTTTTTTTGTCATATTTATTTGTTTAGAATGCCAACAGATGTTGAAACTTACGTAAACTAGGAAAAATGTTCACTTCACGCCTTCTATAGCTTAAAGCAAGCAATATGAAAGTAGCACAAAGTCATATTTGGGAAGAGTTGGGCGAAGTGCTATAAACCACTAAATTTTTTAATGATAGTGGACAGTTTTTTTGCTAACTCTTTATGTATTTATGAAGGTTCTAAGATTTTCTATGACTGGATTTTAGTGAGAGTGGAATGTTCATCGCAATACAATTTATATGCATTTTTCCCAACTCTAAAGGTGGTTTCCCTAACTGTCGATTTCCCTAACAAATTGAATCCATATGCCAAATTTATATTAAATTTGCATTTCTGATTACTTTTCGTTGTGATACTAAAGTATATACATATGTCTATTTGTCATTGACCTACTCAATAAACATTTTTATGCAAATTCGTAAAGTGGAAACAAATATTGCAATAATTTGAAATAAATTCAGTGTGTTGTATGTGTAGGTATACGACTGGCATTTTAAATAGAAAATGAAATTGAATTCTGTAATTTGATTTATTTACACAAATTTTGTAAAGCCGATAATTATGCAAATAAAAGTGAGAATTATGCATAAAAATGTTCATGCACGCATTGATGCTTAGAAAAATATTTAAGCATTTATATAAATATTTATTTTATTTTTAGCGACATGTGATATCATTACATATTTAAACACATGTGTATTAGGGTGAAGCAAAAAGAAAGAAGAAAATGGCTTTATAGTTTGCAGGAGGTCCACTGATTCCAAAAACCACTCAAACTTACTCAAAGTTTTTAGTTTTAAATAAATTTTTTTTAAAAATGCTATCTGTTTTAAGTGTTTAGTGCGCCTAGTATTTACACCGAAGATTTTTAGTTCGGTTTCCGAGAAAGTCACATCACATATGAGGGGCGACGCCTACAGACTTTTTTTTTTTCATAAAAAAATTTTCTAGTATAGGCCGAAGGGTTTATTAGTTTTTTAGGTAATTCTGATTTGTAAGAAAATCCCCTGGTATCACACCACAAAAACATCTAGGTTTAAAACACAACCAGGCTTAAAAAAATATTTATTTAGATATTAAAAAAAAGTGTTAATTCCACGCTAAAATTAATCGTGTTCAGAAAAAACTAGAGAAGTTCGTAAGATGTATTCCAAACCAACGTGCCAAGCCGCTGTTATGCTCTACAAATTTTCCGTCGAATTCTACTTACAAACTCTATATCCCTGTTAGTCTTCATCCCCCTATCCTTCTCAGCCTACCTCCCACATCCCATTTCACTCTACATATTCATTTCATTTTATGTCTTCATCAGTTTCTATACATTCTTCTCCCTCTAGATCTGACTGTGCCTCTTCTACTTACTCTTCTATTCGGTCACATCCGTTATCACTACGTTTCTTTCACTTAAAATTTTCCTGTAACTCTTCCGCCAACTCTCCTTTAACACACTTTAGCTCTACCTCTCCCTCTTCTATTTATACCTTTCTCTCTTCCCATTTCCACTGTAATAAATCCCCACGCAACTTCTTTATCTGCAATTCCCCCCCCCCCCCCCCCCGTCCCACACCCCCTATTCCTTCTAACTCAACCTATCTCTCGCCATCTCTTTCCCTCCGACTCTTGATCTGTCCTTTGTAGCAAGCACTTCCCTCTTTCTTCTCCTTCTACACTATCAAAATTTTCCTGTTTTTTGAAATAGGTAATAGCTGAGAAGTCATCACTACTTTTAATAAAAATTTAGCAGATCGATGTCTGCACAGTGCAGATATTCAAGAAAAATTGATAGAAGGGATCATTATGAGCGAATGGAATTCACACTAATAGTTTTCAGAATTTTTGTCAGTCAGTCTGTATGTTTGAACGCACATCACTTAAAAACTGCTAAACATACTTGAAAGAAACTTTCATCATTACTTTACTAGAGAATTATCTTAAAATTTAATATGTCTTTTATTTCGATAACTCATCTGTTTTCGGATTTATCGACCAAAATGTGGACCAGGGTGACCCAAAATATTTTAGTACAATATGGATATCAAACGAAAGGTGGAAATGAGTGCTACAATTGGCGATGTCATTAAGTTCCACAACTTAGAGGGTTTCGGAGATATAATGATTAAAATCAAACAAAGTCTTCTATAAATTCTGAGAAGCGGCGAAGTGTGTCCGAGTTTTCCAGTTGTGAATAACATAATAAGAACTATGACAATTGCTCCCCTCACGCCCACCGTCACTACCTTATATTCAGAAGATCCCGCTATAAAGTTAATCAGACAATCAGATACGTTGTTCTCTCCTAAGAAATGCATTTTTTCGAAATTGATATAAACAACAATCAGGCCGCTAGAGTTGGTCAAGAGAGACAAGATAAGCCTGATTAGGAGTTTTTATTATATCTATCTATATACACAACTTCTGGGAAATATTTTACCAATATTTTTCTGTACCTATGGAAACGATAGAAGCATATAGAATTCAGAACAAATCTATAAAGTGTGAGCGCCACCTAGCGTGTACATTATTCAAGAGCTCTGGCTTCCCAACTTCCAATCTATGTTTCCACTATGACTCAAAGCAGTCCACAATGCTGAATTTGCTAATAACTCAACACCAGCACCATCCAGCAAATCAAGAACCCTTCTCTAAAGACTCCGCCGACGAGGCTTATAAAAATTCAGAATTAAATTTCAATTTCAACAATCCCAGTAATGGAACCAGTAATGCAGCAGCCACAGTTGTACAATCCAATGCTCACACTTTTCAAATTCCAACTGCAAATGCGCATTCCACAACACAATTTAATTGCTATCAGTAATTATGTACTAATAAATTAAGAGCATATACTACCATAAGTATGAATTATTGCCTGAGAGGACTTTCGCCAGCATCACCTAAATTGCGCAATTTAGCTTGGCAAATCTATTTTGGCCAAATTGCCACAAAATAGATTACACAGAACTGAATTCAACCACATAAATAGCGTGATAACAACAGCAGTAAAAACCACAACAACAACATAACTGGAATATCAATCAAAATTAGAATAATAAAAACTTAATAAACTTGTTACGACAGCCAAATTTGAATGTCGACAATGAGCAATTCACTAAAGCAAATTGCTGTGGTGAATAACAAATTGTCGGTGGTGGTCATTTACCGAAACAAAAGGCGTAAGTGGCGTGACTGTGAACTGTGTAGAGTTAAAAGCCACTACAAACCCTGCAAAAAATGCGATTATTATAGGATGCATCCGGGATGAGTCGGAAAGAAGAATGCGACTAATGCCAGTTTTGATCTCTTTGTATGGGTTGAAGTGATCCCTTTTATTTGAGCATGTCCTATGAAGAGACTGATTTGTCCCTTTCATGCGCAAAAGGGTAGTGTCGGACAGATACTCTTTGTTCCCCTACGGGTACGGTCCTCCTCTCCTATCGGTCGGAAAAGTTTGCTTTCAACACCTAAAAGTAGGCTACACAAATTCAAATCGACTTTTCCCCACTACGCCTATAACGGAATAGTTGGGTTCAATCGTACCCAACTGTTGACAAAAAGTATTGATCGCGAATCACTCTCTTTAGAGATTAGTCAGACGATTTCGTGCAGGAGAGTTTTGAAAATATGTGTTTGTTTGTGTGGGTATAAAAACGCTTAATGTTCTATTAACTAAAAAAAGCTATTTCAAATTTCGAAGCTAAGAGAGCAAAAAAAAATTTAAATTTCAAAAATTTAATTTTATTCATAAGTCGCTTTGTGCTTACGAAAAACAGGACCATAGGAGCTACAACAAAATATCAGAGTACAAAACTTCGAGTCAAACATTTTGCTGGATAATTCCTACTTACTGTTTTGGCCTTACTGAGATGAATTCATGGCTGGTTTCGTCCTACCTTCAACTCTGCTTTTGTTGAGATCTCACACTTCTTAAGCAGCTCATACAGCTTTTTCTAGCAAATTTCCAGTGTGGTTAGAGCAGGTGATTGAGCAAAATGCGAAAATGGGTTGTGTTTGGATAATTTTCCTATTGCAAATAGTTAGTGAATATTGATATTTTGCCTTTTCATCTCCAATTTATTATTTTGGCTCCATAGCTATTTCAATGATTTCTAACTGACTTATATAATTTATCAGTGACATCTTCAGCAAGACTTCTGGGCAGATTTTCATTTTAGTCTGCTCTTAGGCATTTATTGAATAGTTTTCCGCTCAGAGGGTAATGATAAATTTTCTTTCAGAAAATTCTCTTCTCAACCCAAAAAATTACTTAACATGCTTAAGTACTTCTTAGCATGGGCTAACCGCTTTTTTTTGTCAACTTTTAAACCGATTCATTATCGTCTTGACCTTTTCCTAGCTCGCTTTTTTAGATACTTTTTCTTCAATTTCGAGACAATAAAATTCTCCTGCCATCTCATTTTTGCAGATGACACTGAAATATGTCTTTGTCGGTATTTTTGTAACAAAATATCCTTGAAAAGGTCAGAAATGGGCTAAAATTCAGCGAGGAGAGAATTATGATCTATGAGTATATATAGTCAAATTTCACAATGATTATTTTTGTGAATCTCTCTAACCCTTTAACCCTCTCCCGAAAGGATTATTGTGATACAATCCTTAAATAGACAGAATGAATTGATATTTTTGTTCATCCTGATTTTCTATAAAAATTTCAAAAGCACAAAAAACTAAATTTTCCTCCTTCAGATATGCAATCAATTTCTTAATAATCCTCGTTTTGAAGTTTTCTTTCCTATAAAGTTATATCTTTGTTTAGATATGAACTAAACGATCGCCAAATGTTCATTAGCGAGAAAAGAATTAGTTGCATAGCTCAAGGCGCTAGCGTAGCTAGTACGTATTTGTATCCAATACAGAGTTGGAATTATTCCGCCACAAAAAATGTTATTGCACAGTGCAAACGACAAAAAATAAAAGAAATTATTCTCTCAGGTTAATTAAAGTCAGTAAGTTTTATAGTCTTTTTTTTATCACATTTTATAGATGTTACCGCTCTTCCCTTGACTTAGCGCATTTTTGATGCTTTAACATCGACTTATTGATAAACATCGCATTTATCGATTTTTTCAAGAAAATCTTTAACAATACAAATTAAATAACAATAATAATTTTCATAAAAATTAAAAAGTGAAAAATATTATACTTGGCCTTGAGCTCGTTTCATGAATACTTGAAAATCTTTGATCTTTTATCGATTTTTTTTCATCGGTTTTATCGATTTTTTTACTTTCCATTGCTTTCTTGTTTCCATCCACGCCTCCTTACTTTTAAATTTAACGATTTTATTCCCAACTCTTTCAGTCAACCCTGTGGTTTCTGGGTTGGAAAATTTGGTTCCGCAGCCTATTTTTATCACATTTAATAGAGTTTTGGTGAATTCTATATGCTTCTATCGTTTTTATTAGTAGCGAAAATTTTTGATCAAATTTTCCAATTTTTATCAACTAATTTTTAAGTAAATCTTGATCAGCATGTATCGATTTTTCACAATGTTTCATCTCCTATCGATTTTATTTGTGGTTTTTTATTTACGTATTTTTAGCAATAGTTTCCGAGCTTTCTATTATTTTCGAATTAAGCTGTATTATATGCAATTTTTGCTCTATATCGTATTCACTTTTCTTTTCACTTGTCAACATTCCTTACAATTTCCCTATCCCTTTCCCTTACCTTTAATATTTATTCCTACCTTAACATTCCCCATTTTTATTTCCTTTCCTCCCAAATCAAACTTTTTCTGTCTCATCCCTTTCTACCTCTCTTCCATGTCCCCCAATTTCGTGTGCTATTCTCCTCTTACAATTTCACTTTCTGTTTTTCCTATCTCTGCAACTCACCTGCCATCTGCCTCGCTCTTTCCTATTCTCCCTCTGGAATAAAGTTTATATTTTATAAACCTTTTAATGCTATTAACTTTTACTTCATTCGTATTAATTAATAATTTTCATGCATATTTTATACCCACGAGTATTTACCCAACTAAACTTCAATTCTTATCTGCAAATATATCTTTCGCTTCAGCGCACTTTGTCTATCTTAAGGCGCAAATTCACTTTTACTCTTTACAACAGCTCGACATCGCAGTTTCGCGTAATATTTTTTTTTGTTCTTGTTTAAAGACAAACAGCAAACTTCAAAAATTTTTTTTCTTTTTAACCGATTCAATTTTTTATTTGTAAACAATTTTCTTCTTTTTTTTTAATATTTACATTTCTTGTTGTTTGTTTATATTTTGTTGTAAAAGCGTATTGTGCCCTCCAATAGTTGTTTTTCAATTTGCATTTCCATTGCGAATTCTCCAACGCAAACAAGCGAGACACTCTGTCTCATGGGGCACACATACTCGTACATGCAAAGTTTCGAATCCATACACACATGTGCATGCATACAACTCAATATATACCATATACCAAGCTGCTTTGGGTCACAAGCAATCCTAAAAAAAACAAAAACCAAAAAAACAAAAAATGTGAAATAATTTATAGCAACAAGCATGGCAGCCATCACTTTTTAAGTTTTATCATGATTGTTGATTTCCAAAATTTTATTTATTCCCTCTTTTTTTTTTTTTTTGTTTTTGTTGTTAATACTAGACTACCAAAGCAGTCGCCCAGACAACCAGTTCAGAACAATAAAATATTCCACAAAGTTTTGTGTCACTGTGGCGCATTTATTTGTTTTTCATT
>OX465289.1:185326269-185473769 GCA_949987695.1 Merzomyia westermanni
CAAAAAGATGGTCCGCTCTAATGTAAATATACTAAGTTCATAAATATGCTGCTGAATACTTTGAAGTGAATGAGTTAAATAAGCAAATGCAAAGCTTTATTACTTTTATCTTGGTGCCAAATTGTATGCATATTAATTGGTTGGTTTTAAGCTCTTCACGTTTCTCTTTATATGCTTCTTTATTACCTCATGCTTATGATTTTGCGTTTTAACTTTTCCCTCATTCTTCATACGAATTTCGGTTAAATTTATTTTCCGCAGAAATTCTGTTTGAAAGTGCCTATTTGATAAAGGATACCTACGAGACAGCATGATCGTTATGTCCCATGGCTAAGGAAGACATGTTGAAGCATTCGCTGACTACCCGAACGCTATCCTAGCCACATCTTCGTTACGGTGAGTGGACTGCATAGAACCCCGGGCACTTCGCTTTGTGAAGGGTTTTTGTGATTGGGTTGTTTAATTTGGCCGCAGACCGCTTATCGCTTTTCACCAACCCTTCCGTGAAACTTATCCCCATCGGCTAATACTTCTCCAGATTTAGTGCTAAAAAGCGCAGTAATTCGTAAACTCTTTGGCTGGTCCACGAGGATCACTTGCTTGCCATCACGTAGAAGGCACTTTTAACTAAATAAGCAGGAGTTAAACAAGGCGGGACACCCACGAAAGTTATGCGCTGCCTCATCGGTATAACTCGTCAATAATTTTCGGAAATGTTTACGTAGCTTAAATTACAAGAACAACTTTAAGCTCCACCGCACGATTTACTGTGTGTCCTTTATAGGCGTCCAAAGTACTCTACCGATTTTTATGAAATTTTCACAGTATATTCTTGGATTCACTGGTTACAGCTTAGGCTATATATTGCTGTGGAAAAGTTGGCGGTGCCACGCCCCCTTTGCTTTATAAAATTCCAATTCCTCATAACTCTGAACTTATTTGGTCTAAATTAATGATATTTGAATATATGTGTGCTTTAGTCAAGATTTACATAATTCTGGAAGAGTAGGCGGTGACACGCCCACATTTTTTGTATTTTTTTATGCTTCATCTATGAGACGTTCACAATAAGTTCAGAAGTTCGGTGGATACGACATGGGCTTTATATGTATATTTTTTGGAAAAGAGGGCGGTGACACGCCCCCAACTTTGGAAACAGAAAGCGGTACCAGGATCAAATAAAAGTTAATTCGATATATCTTCAAAACTGTGAACATATCAGTACCCGCAGAGGAACTGGGGAAAATAAGGGGAGTAGGAATAGAAATTTTAGATATATATGGTGTTAGAGGAAAATTAAGAGGGTAAGGAAGGTATATGGGGTGCCGGAAAAGCAAAAGTAGAAAGAAAAAGGAAGACTATAAGGAAAAATGTAGAAGAAGCGACAAGTGGGGAAGGAAACGAGTACAATTTATTAATTGCAGGCAAGTCAAATTTTAGGCAGAGCAACGTGTGGCGGGTCTGCTAATTTTTAATAACTCTCTAGAAAATGTCGTGCAATGTACTCAATCATTTCCACTGATATGGGTTGGCATGTCATCAGCCAACCTAGATTTAGTGTGCCTAGATTAGGTGTGGTGCGAAATGGCATTAACGACAACACACCGAAGCAGTTAGGATAGTCTCCTTTAAATTTTCCTCATTAGGGTTCTTGCTACTGCAAAACAATAACTTCAACTAAAATGATCTAAAGCAACATTGTAAGCAAACTTATATGACACAGTGTACATTTACATAAAACATTAAGGTAATGGTTTAAAACTTCTTGAAGATATTACAAAATTTATATTTACAAATTCTCTTTGTTTCAAATGTAAATTTGCAGCTTTTTGGCCCGCTGTTACTTTGATTATAAAATCCCTGAATATTGTATTATGCAAATTCGAAAATTTAGACATTGCAAGTTCTATGTCTGCAGAACTTTCTGGTGTTTCATTTGACATTTGTTGGCTAACATTTTTGTTGTATTTTAATAAATCTCTTGATGACTTCAAAGTGCAGGCCATAATTAAAGTGTCTCATTTGCATTCACTTCACTAAGACCCCAATGTAGATATGTATGTTTGCATTGTACTGAACTGGCAATCACTTTTGTTACACATGTCTGGTATAGGTGGACCATTCAATTGTATTTTTTGTGGATTCTTATCAACCGACTAATTAGTTTCTCTAATGTTTTTGATTTAGATGGCAGGAATACAATCAGGGACCAAATATAGCACACAAGGTGATAAAGTTTTGAAGACGAATTGATTAAAATGGGTATAATAGACAAACATAGATTGAGATTAACTGCTTCAATAAAGAAATCCAGGGACGTCTTTCTTGTAGAATGAACACTTGGCCGATTTATCTGCTTCTAAAACGATAGATCTTAATCTTTTTCCCACTTAAGTTTGGAAGGACTTTGATAGTACATTAGTTAATAACTTAAACTAAAGAAAATTATAGCATTGACTGAACCTTAACATAACCAATTTTGTAATATCTTCGTGAAATGCCACAATATTTAATTCATTTTTCAAGTCAATGGCGTTTTTGTAAAGCTTAGCATAAAGTTTATGAATTAAAAAAAATGTGCGTGATACAGTCCTGATACAGTATACAAATCTTGTTTGACTGCTTTGCTGATATATATGTGACGCTCTACTTCTGCGGGTGTGCGTGTATGCAAGTGCATTGATTGTTTTTATTCGGCAGTCGTGCCTAAACACGATGAATGTTTTCAATCGGCAAAAAAGACTAACGGAACTGCCTTTATCATAAATATACACAAAGTTTACAAAAACAAAATATGTAATTATTCATCTTAAATTTATTTTAGCTCAGAATACTCAAGACGGTAGGTAATTTGTTTTGTTTTGTGTAATATTTGTTGTTTTACTTATGGAATGAAACGCAAGAATATTGAACAATATATTTTATAAAATAAAATTAAATAAATTCAAATAAAATAGAATAAAATAAAATAAAAGAAAATAAAATTATTTTAAATTAAATAAAATTAAACAATATAAAATAAAAGAAAGAAAAGAAAAGAAAAGAAAAGAAAGGAAAAGAAAAGAAAAGAAAAGAAAAGAAAGGAAAGGAAAAGAAAAGAAAAGAAAAGAAATAAAAAAGTAAAGGAAACAGCATCAAAGAAAAGTACGGAAATTAAAGTGAAGAAGAGGATCGGCAAGAAAAGAAGATCAAAGCGTATAATACAGTAAAATAAGTTAAAAATAGAGACTGTTGAAAGAAGAGAAAAGCAATAAAGAAGAAAAATACATTAAAGGGGAGCAACAGCAGAAGGAAGAAAAAAAGCTAAAGTCTAATAAAGTATTGTGTTTGAATTTCAACCACTGAGCGATCTCTTGTTCAATTAAATTTTTGTGCTTACATGTTTACACATTAAACTCCATGAGTACTTGGTAGTCACGCCTTTCAGTTTTTATACCTTTCATGAACATGAAATGGTATTATAACTTTGATCCGAAGTTTGTAAGTATGAGAAGAAGAAGAGATAGACCCACCAATAAGTATACGGATATGATCAGGGCGAAGAGGTGAGTTGATTTATCCATGTCCGTCTGTCCGTCCGCCCGTCTGTTTGAACGCAAACTAGTCCCTCAGTTTTAGAGATATCTCGATGAAATTTGATGAGGCAGCCATTTTGTAAAACATTAATCATTTGTCTGAACCAGCATGATTGGACCAATACAACGCATAGCTCCCATACAATCAATTGTTCCGATAAACGGGTTTTGAGCTATGTATCTTTAAATTAACAGTCTTGCAGAGTTTGTACTTGTGATGGTGAGTAAGGATCGGACACTTAAAACCGCGTTGCGTATTCATGAAAGGTATAAAGTCTTCGGCACAGTCGAAAACAGCCCTTTCCTTACTTGCTTTTTTGTTTAATTATTGTACAAATTACACTGTGCAACAAATTTGAAAAATTGTTTCGCCTTTTTCTACCATTTATCTAACGGGCTCATTATGTAAAACGCAACGAGTCAATTCTTCAAGTTAAAGTACATACAAAAAAAAACATAATGAAACCTAAACATTCCTTTTCAAAGTTCCTCTGCCTCTCTTTATGATTTTATTTTTAACTAGAAAAATAGAAGTCCAATTTTAGTAGTTATTTTTTAAGTATTTTAAACAAATATAACATTTACGGTCCCTGAATTTATAAGCACATTCTATGGTAGTGCTGTTGTGCTACTTATGCTCGCTTAGAAATATCAGAAAGTTATTAATAACCTTCTTTGACACTCTTTGTATAATATTAATTGGTTTTCATGCAAGCCAACTTCAGCTCACTAAAAATACGTAGTAAACACATTAAGATGTGAGCTTAAAAGTGACAATGGGAAATATATCAAAACCGAAAACAGTTCAAACGGCAGGTAGTCGAGCTTATAAATGCCATAGTAATGATTTGAGTTAAGTCCATGGCCATGAGCATTACAAAGCCATAAATGGATAAAAGTATGTAACTGGCCGAAGTCTGTACTTAACAGATTGTATTTAGAATTGTATATAGTTAGTCTAAACTAGAAAATCCTACCAAGCTTTGTTATGCCTCACAACTTCTAAAGGACTGAGTCCGCTTTCAATCGTTATATCTCCGAAACCAGTGCAGATACTTAACTTAATCACATCGCTTACTGCACCATTTATTGGCACCTTTCGTTTGATATCTACGCTGTACTAACATATTTTGGGTCACCCTGATAACTCCAAAAACGGGCAAGTTGTCGAAATAAGGGATATCTTAAATTTTTAGGTAGAGTTCTAGTAATGCAACGGTGAAAAATTTATTCAATTTTATTAAAAGGTTTTTGAGAGATACGCGTCCAAACATATAGACAGACAGATCAAAATAGAATGTCTGTCTGTATGTATGTTTGTGCACGCATCAATAAATAAGTACAACATGGAACTGAATGATTTCTACACCGACGTATGGCTAAAGGTTTATCTTGAGTTAATCAATATCAATCCTTGCAATAAACGGAATAAGCCAAACTCACGTTTAGGGGTGTTTTCAACCGCAAAACACTGACCGAAGTTTTGGGCAAGTAGTCCTTTACTGGAATGAGCTTAGTACGCTCCATACTAGCACATTCTGCCCAAATATTCAGGGAACCATATGTTTGACTTCTTCAGCCTTCGGGTTGCGCCTGTAAGTCGCCTCTTAGGACATTCATACCTACGGCGCGTATATTCTGAGCCCCTAAGCCGCTGGGGCGTCTGTTTACTCTGTTTTTATTTAATTATGTGGCGAATGGCCGCTCCGAACTATTTCTCAATAAATATAATTAATAAATATGCAATTCAAATTCAAAATATATTTTTACACAATATTCTCTTTCCAGAACTGGCAAGCAGTTGTGAACTCGTCGCTCGCATCGCTGCTTCTACTAGGCGTCACCACTGCGATAGCGATTGCTTTAGTCATAAATTCCGAATTGGTGCCAACAGAAATGCAGCATATCAACAGCAGAATAACAACAACAAAACCACCGACAAGTGCGCGCAGTATGACAAAAAAAGAACAAGAACAACACAATATAAATAAACGGCATAACAATGCAAGTGGCAATGACAATGATACGCCCATACCAGCCACCGACAGCAATGCAGCCACAGTCATCGATGGTGCTAGTTTGAGCATCACCACAAATATTACGCAAATCAGTAGCAGTGGTGGAAGTAACCTCAACGGCAATAACGGTGCTGACGATAGCATTGCTAGTGACAGCAACGCAAGCAATAATAGACATCTTGATAGAGTTCCGGCGGTGCGTTCTGTTGCGCTCCTACAGGAGCTCTATTTTCCGGTGAGCGTGCGCGCTGTTATTGGTATTAGTTGGTTATTGCCGCTGCTATATGCCATAGCTGTGCCATTGATATGCAGCATAATTGGGAAATGGCCGCGCAATTGGTGGTTGGAAGTGATGAGCAACACAACAACTGATGGAATAACAACAACAACAACAACTTCAGGAATACACTTTTTACAAGGCGGCAGCATGCGTTATGGTGGTTTATCAGCGCTTGATAGCGGAAGTGATTACTTAACAACACATGTGGCGTACTCACCACCACCTTCGTCGTCATTGAGTCTCAAAATCGAAACGCCTAATGGCACACAGGCGAACGCAACAACAACAACGGATAACTCATTTGATACAGTTGTCGCTAATACAACCGCAGCCTTGGCTAATGAAATTTCTTTAGCAACAACATCTGCTAATGCTTTGAACTCCACCATCTCCACCTTTGCTGTAACGCCACATGCTGCAACAGCTTTGCCTCCCTCTTCTGCCTACGTCGCCTCATCGCTCATTTCCACTTCCACTGCCACTTCAACAACATTCTCAGTAGCCGGCTGGCATAACAATTTTCAACCGACATCCATCTCCGCTTCCGCCTTTCATAGTGAATATGCAGCACACAGTGTGGACTACGCGGATGAGGAGAGTGGTAGTGGCATACCAGCATTCAGTTTCATTATATTTATTTGCATCGATTTGCTCTTCGTTTTGCTCTTTTCTGCATTATTCTTCATTTTAATCAAGAAACTTTTATGGCTGTGGCATAAACATCGAGACATTCACTCGTCAGCGCATCCGTTGGATAAATACGATGTGGCTATGCGGCGACGGTAAGTTTGTTAGTTAAGTCAATTGCAATTTTCTTTACCCACCGCAAGTAATATAAAATGCATTCATTTCGATTATATTCTGTTTTTTTTTGCATTTTTGTTTGTACTTTTGTAGTTGATTGATTGCCATTTTCAAGTAGTTGACTTACCAAGTGGTATAAACTCATTTGAAAATATTGAAACTTATTTCAATTTATTTCGCTTTTTCTTGTCTACTCCGTACTTCGCCTCTTAACAAGGCGAATTCATTACATGGTGGCCGCAAGTGAACAGCTGATTGCTTGTTCTTCTCGTTTTTAGCTTGAGTTCCAGAGAAAAATACAGCGCACGCCATTCAAAGCAAATGTGAAAATTTTTGTTTACACGTGTTTTAGCAAGTTCACAAATATAAAAAATATTAAAATTACTAAATTTTGGTGTTTTATAATTAAAATATAAACATTCTAACAAGAAATCGCGAAAATATCCAATATTTCTAGTGATTTAATTCTTTTTCTTTTTTTGGCGTTTTTTCGTTTTCCTTTTCACTTTGACATTTTCTGTACGGCGAATATTGCACAATTCGCCGTGCTACCACCATATATGAATTCGCCTTGCCTCTTAATATGACACTGTTTCGTGAAGGAAGACGTAAAGCAAAGTGCACCAGTCAGCTCATATTCGCGCCACCTTGAGTAAGAAACACTAAGGGAGCTGGAAAATTCAAAAAAAAATTTTTTGCCCAGAGAATTTTAATTAGTTCCCAAAATAAAAACAAAATATAAGAAATTTTTTAATGCGGAAAAAAAAAATTTGCTCCACATTTTGAAGTGACTCACCCGATTTCATAACGTCGCCCAATTAAAAAAGGAATAAGTAAAAATCCCTTACAGAAGCTCTTTCCGGAGTCTAGAGGATGAATTCGTTGTAGGAAATGGGCAAAATTGCAAGGCCTAGGCGTTTCGCTTCCGAAGGAATGGCTTTTGGAAGAAGCTCGCTTCAAAACACTCCATATATGCCGCGTTGTAAGGCCTTACCGCCTCGTTTTCGAAGGAATATCTTTTATGCTTGACACCTTACCACCTCGTTTCACAAGAAGGGGCACAGAAAGCAATATCTCTGGACCGCTGCGGAAAAGTGCCTTGTTGTTGCTAAAAAGGAGTTTTTAATGCCTTCTTAAGGGAAGCGCCTTACGCTTCTACTGGGAGAATTCATCAAAAAGACTAGGTCCAAGTTCCAACTTTTTAAAGGTTATACAGAACCTCAAATTGCTGAGTAAAATACTAAACAATTTATTGGTCGTAAAAACAAAAATTCAATTCAATTGCTGGTATACAAAATAAACAAAAAATAAAAGCTCATTCTGAGTGTCAAAAACGGGCAACTAAACACAAAAATCCAGCAATAGGAATGGTAATGCCCACAGATGTCGCTGCTTGCGCAACAGGGTACTAGAAATGAATGGAAATAGGAGTTAAGCTGGCAAGAAACCAACCGTACTGATAACTTAATGGTCTATCAGCTTCCGAGATCGATTTATAAGAAAAGCTTTGGCGTTGTTCTTTCTTTTTCTTTCAATTCAATTAAATACTTTTTTAATTGATTTAAATTATTAAAAAAAAATAATTAAAACAATAATAGTTTTCAAAAACAAATTTTAAAATTTTAAACGGGTTCAAGCGTTTATATAAAATTTTCTTTTCTACTAAGTAAATACTAAATGTACACTACCAACAAAAACCCCTCATGAGCAGTTATCAATGCCACCAGATGGCGGTGTATGCTCAATATTATGGTAAATGTGAACAGAACTAGGATTGTAGCTGACGCAAAACCAGCGCTCTGTTAGGTTAATGGTTAGCGGAGCGTGCCAAAATTCTAGGAGCTTCCGAAATGGATCTATAAGAAAAGCTTTTGCGGTTGTCTCTAAAACTTCCCTTTCTATTCTAATAAAAACTTTTAATAATTAACTAAAAAATAATTATTAAAAAAAATAAAAACAATAATAATTTTCATAAAAAAGAAAAATTATTATTCTCGGCCTTGAGCTCATTTATAGTCGTGGTACATTAAAAAAATAATCAAAACAATAATAATTTTTAATAATAAATTTCAAAATTTGTTTAATTAAAATTTTCTTTTTTTACCCAATCAATACACGATTTTAGCTCGAATAGCTAAAGATAGCCCTGTACTACAGGCAGGACAAAGTGATTCTTTACTGCTTTAGTAATTCTCCTCCTTTAGTAATTGTCCTAATGATTCGCCTTATCTATAGCTTAGCCAGATCCCGAAAGATTCGTAGAGTTCTTCTCAAAACTGAGAGAGTTTAATTTAATTTGCTGCTGAGCAGACTTATTCCATTAAACTTAGCTTTGGTATATATACCAAAAAAAAGAATTGTTTTCTCCATCACAACAGCCAGCATTTTGACATTTCATCATTTTTTTATCAGAGAGCAGCCAGATAGCTTGTTTTAAATTTAAAAATGCATAATTATTAGAAGTATAGATTGGTGCCCTTAAATATACATTTCACATTAATAACAATGTCGACTTTGATACCATCAGCAACTCTAAATCACCGATTGTAATTTACCCAACCCCAAATTGTTATTTGTAGTATCATATTATGAGATAATTAATTTTCAAGTAGCTGCTAGCTGTACAATTTGATTTTACTATCTATTGAAATAACAAAATTTGTAATCAAAACCAAACCAATAAGTTGTATTTACTGCAACAATCTAAATTCATTAACACAAATAAGCTACCTAGTAAAAGCAAATGAGTTATTTCACGGTAACGGGTATCACATGTCAACTCAAATAAATTATTATCTAAAACGTCCAATGCAGAATGGTTTGAGTATTGAATGACATAAAACGTGACTTTTCTTGAAATAGTTACAGTTTGAAAGCTGTTGTAATTCAGTGCCACTCAAATGTTAAACTGATTGTGTATAATAGCAGTGCACTTCAAACTTTCGCGATTTACATTCTTAACATCCGCTCGAGTTTTGATTATAACGTCGCTAAGATACTGTATATTTAAGACCTGTAACGCTAGTCTTTGTGATTCTTAGCTTTATAGCTTTGCGTTAAATTTGTCCATGCCAAATGTTCTGGCATGACTGAAAGACCAGCTGACATTTGAATGGGGGAAAATACCTTTACTGGTTCTGTTTCAAGTGTCCGTCTATTGTGGTAGATCTATTCTGGATTATTAACCAACGGTACAATACTTAATTGAGATTGATCAAAAGCTCGAGATCCTCAACGAAAATTGCTGCACCATGACTTTTAAATAGGAAAGATAGGACCCGTGTCCTATATCTGCTACAGCGGCTACCACAAGAAGGTGCAGTTGAGTTTCTTCGATGCATAAGTAATCGTAGCAAGCTATACAAATGTTGCAGCATACCAAACACGCTGTGCCTCTCAGCCATCATTACAGTTTTAAAGCTGTTGCTAGTCCAGTGCCTCCCAAATGTAAAACTGCTTATGTATAACAGTAGTGCTCTTCAAACTTCTGCGATTTAAATTCTTAAGATTCGATCTAGTTTTAAAAATGTTTATTGATATACAGGGTGGCGCAAAAGTAATCCTCCTATCAGAAAATGCTATAAATTTTGCGATTGGCCCCTAAAGTCAGTTCTGTTTTTACATTTGTGTAGTAAACACATGCGAAATACACGTTAATAAACAATGTTATGCTACACTGCTCCAGAACGCGGAATATTGCTGACTATTTATTTGACCAATAATCGGTCGGGGCCAAACGGTTACTGTGAATGGTGAGCGCTACAGAGCAGTGATCAACGAGTTCTTTTTGCCGCAACTTGATGAATTGGGATTGGAAAACATGTGGTTCCAACAAGACGGTGCAACAGCACACACTGCACGTGCCACAACCGATATGCTGAACATCGGAAGCTTACTTTTGCGCCACCTGGTACATATGTTTTAATCATAATATCTCCAGCGTCCTGTTTATTTGAGACCTGTTACATGAAGATATATCCCAAGCGATTCATAGCTTGTTGGTTATTACCTATGTCACATGCTCTAGTATGACTAAAATAGTAACTAACATTCTAAATGAGGGGGAAAAAATTCACTGGTGTCTTTCTACGGAGGTAGATATATTTAGCATCGTTAACCTTTAAAAAATGGGTAAAGCTCTCTAGATGCTCCACCCATGATAGCAATTTCGTATATTTGCTACCCCTGCTGCCTTTAAGTCGTTTGTATATCTTCCATACACGTGGAGTTTTACATTAACGTTGACCTGAATTTTATAATTACGAGGATAATAAGGTGATCTTTCACTCGTCCGTCGATTCCTTTACTCGGTTTCTGTATCGATTGCAATGGAATGACCCCTTAAACAAGTAAATAAATCTAAACTTGATTTTAGCAAATATTGTTTCTATCACCCTTCTCTTTACATACTCGTACATACACAACATACCTACAAACTCGACTCATTTTTCCCGATTAGCATGAGCAACATATTGAATTTTCAGCAAATAATGATAAGCATACATTTTTTATTATCAACTCTGATTTCAGTATGGGCCTAATTTACCGCACCGGTTGTTTGCTGTTAATGAAATTATCAACGGATGCATTATTCATAGCATATGTAAATTTAACACAAAATTCATGGTTGTCCTATACATTTGGCATATCTTGTATATTGTTGGTAAGTACAGAGCTATAGCATACATACATATATACATGAATCTATTTACAGAATGATAAATAAACATTTTAGAAATTTATTTAAACAAAAATTATATCGATATACTTTTGTAGGTATATGCAAATAATGAGTTTACCTGCTTAGATAGGTATGAATTTACTGTATATTGGTGAATCCAAAATGTACATAAACCAAATTTAAACAAACAAAATTTTGGCATAGCAAGTGTGGTTCTGCTAAAAATGCACAAAATACAAACAAAGTTGTAGCGCTCAGAAATGAACGTCAAATACATAAGCAAGAAAGTAACGTATACGCCCTGGCATATTCTCACTCGCTACTTGTCCTGTAGGAAAGTATCATTGCATTGGTGTAGCATTGGTATTTGCATGCAAATTAAATCAATTCCCAAAGAATACGTTACATCCATGCCAACACAATTGATTGCACTGATGATATGATGCAGAAATATATAATTTATATTAGGGTGGGTTGAAAAAACAATTTTACTATCTATTAAAAAAAATTTTTTTAATTCTTTCCTAAAGAAATCTAGCCGCTTCCGTAATTGATTCATAAGAAAAACTTTTAATAACTAATAAAAAAAATAAAAACAATAACAATTATCATAAAAATAATAAATATAAACTGTTTTATGATCTGCTATATCAAGTCATGTTATGTTATGCTATGCTATGCTGATTTGTGTTGAGTTATTTAATGTTTTAGGATATGTTATGTGGCGTTTTATTGGTTTATTTTATGTATGTTTTGTTTTGTTTTGTTTTTTTCTTAAGTTACCTTGTGTTATGTTGTTTTGCATTGATTTATTTTATTTTTTTTTTTTTCGTAAGCACGTAGCGATTTATAAATAACATAACAAAATTAGTTTTTTTTTTTTTTAACTGGAATGCTTTGAAAATCAAATGTGAAATTGTCGATTTGCAAGATAGTGACCAAAATTGTGAGCGCTAATAATATATTCTACTTGTTTTTTAGGCGAGCAGAAAAATTTTTATCTAGCATCTAAATGACGAAAAAACCAAATTTAAACTTTTAATAATTAAAACAATAATTTTCATAAAAATTATAAAGATAAATTGTGTTATGGCCTGCTATGTAACGTCATGTTATGTTATGCTATGCTGTGTTGAGTGAAGTAATATTTTAGGTTATGTCATGCTTGCTTTTATTAGTGTATTTTAAGTCTTTTGTTTGTTTTTTTTTTTTTGTTTTGGGTGTTAACTTAATTTATATTGTGTTGGTTTTTTTTTTCGTAAGCACTTAGCGACTTATGAGTAAAATAATAAAATGAAAGTTTTTTATCCAAAATTTGAAACCTGCTTTGAAGATAAAAGTAAAATTGTCGCTTGCTAGATAGCAACCAAAATTATGAGCGTTAATAATTCTTTTGCTTGCTTATATTTTGAGGTTAGCAGAAAAATTTTTATCTAGCATCGAAGTGACGAAAAAACTGTCATTTAGTTTTGAAAATTTTAATAATTAATTGAAAAAATAATTTTCATAAAAATTATATAGATAAATTGTGTTATGGCCTTCTATGTAACGTCATGTTATATTAAGCTATGCTGTGTTAAGTTTTGTAATATTTTATGTTATGTTATGCTGGCTATTGTTAGTGTTTAAGTATTTTCTTTGTTTTTTTGTTTTGTTTTGTTTTGTTATGTTACCTTAAGTTATATTGTGTTGGTTTTTTTTTTCGTAAGCACTATAACAAAATGAATGTTTTTTATTCAAAATTTGAAAGCTGCTGTGAACATAAATGTATAATTGTCGCTTGCTAAATAGAAACCAAAATTTTAGCGCTTATAATTTTTTCTGGTTTATTACTTTTTGTTGCTTTCAATTGAAATATTTTTTTTTAACAAGTAACGGGCGGCCGCCGTGGTGTGAAGGTAGTGTTGCCGGCCTACCACACCGAAGGTCCATGGTTCGAGCCCTGGTACAGGTAACATCAAAAGTGATAGGGGTCGCCCCTCGGCAGTGGTTTGGCAAACTCTCCGAGTGTATTTTTTCCATGACAGGCTTCTCAGCAAAAATTCCTCTCCTTTGTAGATGCCGTTCGGAGTCGGCAAAAAACTGTAGGTCCCACCAATTTGTAGGGAAAATTCAAATCGGCACACCACAAATTGGAGGAGAAGCTTGGCGCAAAAATCTCTTTGGAGGTTTATGATGATATACCTGTTGTATATCGCGCCATAGAGAGAGAGAGAAAAAGTGTAATCTACCATCGAAATTGCGAAAAAAAAAACATTGCCAAATTGCTTTACCCATTACTTTTAAATTCTTTATCATAGAAATATTTGAAATTTGGGCAGCTGATACATATAGTGAAAGGCTTTTGACTCCTCTCAATAATGGAAAATCGAGAATTGTATCGCTTAGACATTTTGGCGATTACAGCTCGACTTAAAAGAAATGTAGTTTCCAAAAAAGTGTAGCTAAGTGTCAATGAGATTTAAATATTTACACAGCTCGAATTTGACTTATGACTTATGATTAAAATTCGATAAATCTCTTACATCAAAGCCGGTAATTAAGTTTCAAAGCTCAAAATAACCTAAAGCTCAACCGAATTATTACTTACTTTAAGCACACGATAACAATATCTCTTTGCTTAGGAACAAATTTCTTTTGTTCTCTTTATACAGTGTGGGACGTAAGTATTGGCACAGTCGTTTTCTGCGGTTTTCACAAATTTTGGCCTTACCAAAATTATTCTAAGAAAGACTACATACTCGTAAAAGTATGTGTCAATGTCAAATAAGAGAAATATAAATTTTGTTTTAAAAATATACGCAAAATTCGCGAAAATTCTAAGAAATTTATCAAAATTTTAAATTTTTTCTCAGAATTTTTTGGAGTGTGCAGTTTCTGAGACCATTAAATTTTAATACAATTAGGTGTTAACCTTAAGTTCGTGACACATTTTGCTGATTTTTGTAAATTTTTTTTTGACGAGCCAAGTTGTTTTCTTTCATATAAAAGAAATTGCGTTCATAAACTTGTATGAAGAAAAATACAGGAGTCCCCAAGAAAAGAAATTTCTGAAAATCGCAAGAAACGACTGTGCCAATACTTATGTCCGGCACTGTATATAAAAATGGTTTTATAAATTTTACTACCGCTCCTTCACTTTCTACTTCTTATCCTGGATTTTATAAAAAATTTCAATCTAACTGCTTTCAGTTCGTTTTTGACTTCGCCTTCTTCGAGTTCACTTACTTACTATACATTCAAAAGCGCGTCTTCGCAATCAAAAATTACTCATTTACAATTATGCACACTTTCTTTAGTCGTTTCTACACTAACATCACTCTTCATTCATATTTCACTTTATTTTTTAAATGACCTTTCTTCCACCTACTTACATTTCCATTTAAATTTTGCTGCTTTTAACTAAATACTTTCAATTAAATTTTTTTTACCTGTTGTGGCCGAATTTTTTTTTTTAATTCACACAATTTTTCCTACTTTCCCTTTTCCATATCTGTCCTTCCGTTTTATATTTTACAAACATAAGTACAGTAACTGTTTTTCTTTCTGTTTTTTTTCTATATTTTTGTCTTAGCAAACGTTTATGTTATGTCATGCACTGTTTTTAATTACTTTTACTGCATAATTATATAACACACGCTCACTTAAATTCCAACAGAATTCTGCGTGCATACATAAGAGTCTCCTTCCTATTTGCGGTTTTAATTTGTTTTAGATGCTGGAAAATTTTTATTTAGTTGCGACTGCTGCTTTTCACTTGTGTCTACATGTAATTGTCGTGCCAAAAAGGTTGACAGAAGCTTAAGCTAACGGGAGGTTTAACAGGAGGTATGACAGGTATAGGAACTATAGTCTTAAAGAATGTCGATGGACATAAAAATGTTACCATCAAAGTTGGGAGCACTTAGATTGAAGAAAAGTAAATAAAGAGGCATGTTTTGTGTAGAAATTTTGCACTGCGGTAGCCCAAAGATGAAAATTTACCCTTAGAAAGTACTTGGGATCCACTAGATATTTTCTAGTTATTGCTTTTGTTGTTAACAGTGAGATATTTTTTAGTCTCTGGTCTCAACTTTGCAGTCCCAAGTAAGTGAAAATAGTAAAAGCTAGTACACCTTTGAACTGAGCGATTCAAACTAAACTTAGCAATTTTGATTGATTTTTCTGACCTGGAAAATGAAATGCTTGATTTTTGTTTTGCCGGTTTTTCCTCGGGCTTTGTTTTAGCCTTTATTGCCCTACTGTTGTTTATTTTTTCTCTTCTTCTCCTTCTTTTTGTTATTGTTGTATTAGCTTCGCCCTGCCTAGTTGTCACTCTTCTGCCAACGGAAGCTCCAGAAATCTAGAGGTTCCAATAGGGTTGGACCAGATTGAAGTTGGTGTCAGAAAAGTCTGCTCCATCGGCCAAGTAAATAGATGGACTGTTTTATGGGGAGATTCACCACATGCCAGGCAAACATTCGGCATGTAAGGGTTCAGTCTGGATAGGTAAGAGTTTAATCTGCTACAGTATCCAGATCGATGTTGGGAAAATA
Source organism: Merzomyia westermanni (assembly GCA_949987695.1). Lineage (NCBI taxonomy): Eukaryota > Metazoa > Arthropoda > Insecta > Diptera > Tephritidae > Merzomyia > Merzomyia westermanni. The sequence continues at coordinate 185,342,163 of OX465289.1, forward strand.
TGACTTCTGTTCACCTCGGAAGTTTGCTTTCCTTTCTGCAAAGAGGGGGGGCTTATGCCTGTATGATGGTGTTCACCAAGCGAAAGCTGACAAAAGAGTTTACCGACTCTGTGTGGATGTTGTTGAGTTCCTTTCAGCCCACCTTTTGATCTTACCGCGCATTTTTGCTTCAATATGTAGATGGTGTTCTGGTGATAGCATATCTTTTCTTCTTCTGCTTCTTTTTCTTCTGCTACTTTATCTTCTATAACTATCCTTTTTTATATTTTTAGCATTTTTTCTGATTCGTCTTTGTGCCGTTATCTTCTAGTCAGTCATTGATGTTGGAGCGACAGGATCGTTCCGCTTACTAAATTCGAAATCCTGCTCTCATCTTATGCTTCAGTCGTTTCATCTAACTCTTTTTTTCGAAAGTGAATGTTTCCTTCTTCTTGATCTTCTTCTTAACACAATTCTACTTCTTTGTATTTTTTTGTGCTTCTTCTTCTTTATTTTTAGCACCTCTTCTTCTATATTTTTAGCTCCTCTTCGATATTCAGTAAAGCCAGGGTGGCGTGGGTGTCATTGCATTTAGAGTTTATGTCCTGAAATAATCCTTTTCTTTGTGTTTTTTCCGCTGCTTCATCATATCATTCTCTTTTCCTTCTTCTTGTACTTCTCCGCCTTCTATTAACCTTTTCTGCCTTTAACTTTTTACTCCATTTTTTAATTTTTTGTTGTTGTTTTCATCTTTATCATTTCCTCTTTTTTTCTTTTTTTTTTTTGTGTACATAAATGAGCTCAAGGCCAAGAATAATAATTATTTTTTTTAATTTTTAATTTTGATATAATCAAAAATAAAAATAAAAAACAATAATAATTTTTCATTAAAAAAAAAATATTATTCTTGGCCTTGAGCTCATTTATAGTCAGGGATACTTTTCTGCTTATAGTTGTTCTCCTATTCTTTTTTATCTTACTGTCATCTTTGTTTTTCATTTTATTCTTTTCCATTCCACGTTAGCTGCTATAGGGATCATAATACGGCAAACTTGATGCGATTTTCGGACGAAAATGACGCTGACAACAAAATAGATAGGGTTACTTTCCTGAATTCGTATTTAGGATATAAACTGCATGAAAGAGGACAAAGACGTTACAGTTGAAATTATTTTTTTCTTTCTTAATAAACCTTAAACCTAGTATAGATTGACAAAAATCTAAGCAATTACAAACAATTTTGTCTATGCACCAGAGAACTGCATAATACAGCAGTAAAACTTGTACTAATAGCAATTGCGGGCTGAGCGCCACCGCAAGCATTTGTTTATACACTCCAACTGTCATGTTATTTGTGATATATTCTCTTATTTTGTGGCGTATTTGCTTCGATTCTTCTATAATCTGCTACTGCGCATTTTCGAAGTTCTTTTGCAGTTCTCTGCTCTACTCGTACACATCTGCCTGCTCTTTATTTTCTATACAATTTATTGACATATCGAAAACAAAAGTATTCAAAGTAAATATAATTTATTTTCTTTTTATTTAGGGGCATACCTTGCTCATGCTCTTGTATATAAAATCTAGATAAAAGTAAGAAATATACCAGCATATAGAAGGCATATAAATACTCCTATTTGGTTTTCAATTCACTATTTACCAAATAGAATCGTTTTGTACAACAATTTTCTAAACCAAATATGTAAGAATATTTTGTTAATTTTTTTTTTTGAAACTGACGCCATGTTGTATGTAAATAAATACCACCTCTATATACTTGTGCGATTTTGCTAATAAATAATAAACAAATATTATGTGTACTTGCGTATGTTTAAAAAAAGAAATTGTTCAAATATTAAGTACATATTTACAGCAAAGAAAATTTCACAGCACTTCACCCCAGTGGCAATGCTAAGATGTCTGGGTACTTCGTATTATATCCAACTTTGTGTTGCTTTTCAATCTGCTCTAGCTTTAAGCGTTTAACATTTTGTTAATAAAAGTGGTCAACTATATTCCCAGTTGTCCTGTAGAAAAATTTGCTAGCCTATATTTGAAAAATTTAAACCTCTACCCTACTTATCGCTTGTTCCAGCTGAAGCTGTAGCTTCATCTTCCACTTTCCCTTTTTCCTTCGCACATCTCTGTGTCTTCTCGTTGCCTTTTCTCTTCCTCGGCCTCCTCCTGCTATGCCTCTTTTCTAACATTTTTCACTTTTACTTTCTATTTCTTATACTATTAATATTTCTATTCCTCTTTCTTTACTTCTCCCTTTAACTCCTTTTTCTTCTACTACATTTTCAGTTATGAGGAATTGAGAGTATATATAGGGTAGGGCGAGGTACTTTTAATTTTTTCGAGACTACTTTTAGGCTGTGCTTTTGATTTTGTAGATTGCGCATAAAGTTACCTCGAGCTCCGCTTTTTGTAAACCTAGCTGCATTGGTAATTTTTCGGGATTATTTTCGGATCCTTCCTTAAATATTTTTGCGTGGTTGCATATTCTTTTAGGAGCAATTATGGCACGTTTATAATAATCAAAAAGCCTGAAAAGATCTCAATTTAATCCGCAAATGGTACTGAGCTCTTTCGAAATAATAAAATAAATTAAAGCTTTTCATGTCATTCGCGTCATTTGAAGATAGAAATAAGCTACAATCAGATCAAGATGCACTAGTTACTTGGTGCGTTTTAAATTATATGCCACTTAACCTTAAAAAATGTAAACACATGGGTTTTTCGCGTGGAATTTCTCAGCCGGCTTCCTATACAATTAAAAATTATAGTCTTGAGCAAGTGTATGATTTTGTTGACCTGGGGGTTACTATGGACTATAAACTCAGTTTCAACCGCCATATTAACACAACAGTCAATAAGGCCAGAGGTGTCCTAGCATTCGTTAAACGATGGTCTAAAGAATTTAGCGACCCTTATGTAACTAAAGCCCTCTTCACTACATTAGTCAGACCGATACTTGAATACGGTTCTATAATTTGGAACCCGCGTTACCAGGTTCATGTAGATCGCCTTGAATCAGTTCAAAAACAATTTTTACTATTTGCCTTAAGAGATTTTCATTGGGATCCCTCGTACAATCTGCCACCCTATACGAATCGTTTAAAACTCATTAATCTACACACACTTTCTAGTCGGAGGGAAATGCTTGGAATTATTTTTATGATTAAATTGCTAAATGGTTCACTATCCAGCCCATTTCTTCTAAGTGAAGTGAACTTCAATGTACCGTCTCGTCCTTAAAGGCATTTTAAACCTCTAGTCTTAAAACAGTGCCGAACCAATTTTCAGTTAAATGAGCCTTTTCGCTGTTTGTGTCAAGATTATAACTCTCTTTCTGGTAGATTTGATATTTCAGACTCGCTTTTCAGCATAAAAAAATCAATTCTTTCTCTCCTAAATTCATAGCTACTAATTGTTTTTTATTCTTTGACTTCTATTTTAACTTTTAACAATAATTTTATTCTGTTAACTAGTTATTTCTTAATGTATAATCTATCCTATATCTACTTTACTTAGCTGATGAGGTTTTCTCTGTAGCTGAGCAGTTTTAGATCTCGACGATTAACAAACCAAAGCCTTTCAACGACTCGGCACGAACAAATAATCCGCGCGTTATGCGGATGCGCCCCTCGCGCCGGTCGGGCGGGATATGGTGGGTAATCCGTTGGGAATTATTATTATTATCTATTGGGTAATAAAAAGTTTTCGTAGGGCAAATTACTACCATTTTTAACCACGTTCGTGATCGGTGATAGATGTTCATTTATCTGCTATCAACTACAACCCCCTAAAAGCCTCTTCGCGTTTCACCATTGTGCACATTTTGCTCTAGGTAGCGCCCTTCATTAATTTGCAGTGCAAAATCTTCCATCGCACCAATTATTTTTTTGTTCCAGATTGTTGTAATACCTAGATTTGAGTCTTCTCTTACGCAGACATTCCTTCCAGCGGGTATATTCTAAGCCGCTAACCCGCTGGAGCAGTCGGTGATTGCTATCAGAAAGTAAAAGCTCTGTGATAAATACACCAGTTGGCCATTGCGTGTGTTAAACGTAAAACCACCATTTATTATCTGCCCACGCATAAAATTGAAATATGCATGTAAACGCAGACTTCCGGCGTTCTTTCATTAAATACAAAATTAATTAAATCTTGAAAATAGTATTTAGAGTCTTGCGACGTTTTTCTTCTGTAATTTTTTTTCTTATTGCCTCACTAGATTTTGCCACATTTCTTTGATGTGTCTTTTCGCTTACTAAAAATGGAATACTCATTGTAATACTTTATTACTCCTTTAATTCGTGCATACGAGTAATGCCTGTCGGTATTTTAATTAGTAAAATTTTTGAAATTTTTATACGTTGAAAATGAACAATTACGATCAGCCAGCTATGCTGGTCCACAACATGCATACATATCTACATAAGGAGACATACTTCGTGTGCTCTTGTATGTATTTGCCAATAAAAGTTTGCATTATATGTACATTAGGGCGTGCCGTACTTTGCAGTGTATCCTACAAAGCAATATCTTTATGCTAAAAATTTGTGTGGGCTTGTATAAACGTGTAGTGCGATATTAGTTCGTGAACTAAATTGTAACTTTTTTCAGGAAATTGTAACAACTCAATATTTAGAAGCATGCTTTTAGATACCTTTTTCCCAAAAGGCAAAATGTAATAGCTATGAAAGGTCTTTAGTGGGTTAATATGTTTGGCAAAAATATTCGCCAAAAAAATTTCACTAAACATACCCTAATAAATAATCTTTGCGCAAGAAATGAGCTCAAAAGCCATGGTGAATGAAAGAGAAGCTTTGGCGCCTTAAAGTAGGCAACAACTTGCTTTGCTTTCTTTAAGTCATATCCTTTTGCTAACATACATTGTTGGTTACTTGGTTATCTAGTTAGTAGATGGTAAAGTAACCATATGCTCTCTTTTCGTAGTACGTTATTAAAGCAAAGAAAATTTCAATACGGGGTTATTCAAATATGTGTTGCATACCTTTAGGCGTCAATTTGATATTTTTTTCACTATGGTTGTTGTTGTTATTAACAATACTTTGCCCTGCCTAATGGGAACGATCACTCTGAGAATCGTCATCAAGCTCTTCTAAAGGGAGTCCAAGGAAACGCGCTGTTTCAACTGGGTTGGACCAGAGTGATATTGGTGTTAGAAGAGTAGGTTCAGTTGAACAGGAAAAGAGACGTTTGGTATAGTGAGGGGACATACCACATGCAGGGCATGTGTTTGGTATGTTGGGGTTGAGTCTGGATAAGTAAGAGTTTAACCTATTACATTAACCAGAACGAAGTTGGGCTAGGCTGACTCTAGTCTCCGTCCGAAAAATGCTTTCCTCAGCAGCTATTTCAGGCGTTCACAGGCAGAGATCTCAGGGACCGACCCGGTATTGAGGTTGTTTAGAGCCCGCCTATGGTTACGTTTTCACTGTGGTATTTCACTTTCCTTGTACAAGTATTTTGTCTGAAAACATGTTTGTTCAAAATTTATGGAAGATTTTAACGGTCTAAAAAAAAAAAAGAAAAAAAGTCAGAGTACCTTTTTATCGTACTGTGCATAAAATTTACCAAAACGAAACTTTCTTGATAGCGCTAATGGATTTAAATATTTAACAAATTAATTTTTCATAAACTCTGATTGTTCCAAGCGAATAAATATATTGCATAATACAGGGTGGCTGATGAATATTGCTACATTAAGAAACTCAAATAATTTTTTTTGAGTGTATGGATTTCATTTTTCTTTTATGCATGTTAAAGCTCATTAAATTTTATTAAATATAGCTTAATTAGTTTTAAAAATAATGGAATTTAAATGCCCCCCCTGCTCGTCGATGCATGTGCGGCATCTTACCAAAAGGTTGTTCATTACTGCTTGGAGAGTTGAGACAGGAATAGCCGCAATTGTTTCTCGAATGGATTGCCTTAGTTCATTCAAATTTTTTGGTTTTGCTTTGAAGACTTCCTGTTTGCAATAACCCCACAAGAAAAAGTCAGGTGCAGTAAGGTCAGGCGACCTGGGTGGCCAACGGAATGTGGAGTTTCTGGATATCAGCTTATTGGGAAATTTTCATCGCAATTCTGTGATAACAGGTTGGGCTATATGAGGAGCTGCACCATCTTGCTGAAACCACACAGAGTTGAAAGAAATTCTCATTCGGCGTAATTCTGGATAGAAAAACTCTCTCAACATGCTCAAGTAACGGTCTCCAGTAACCGTAACGGTGTGACCGTTTTCTTCGAAGAAGTAGGGCCCGACAATGCAGCGTGATGAAACTGCACACCACACTGTGACACGAAGTGGATGCAATTCCGTCTCATGGAGTATCTGTGGGTTGAAAGCACTCCATATTCGACAATTTTGTTTGTTTATGTTGCCGTTTAAATCGAAATGGGCCTCGTCAGACATGAAAAGACAGTTCAACATGTTTCCATCCTCTTGAAGCATCTTCTGGCAAAATTCCAAGCGAATCGGCAAGTCTGCAGCGTTCAGTTTGTTGGCCATTTGAATTTTATATGGGAATAAGTCCAAATCTTTGTGCATAATTGACTGTAATGACTGTCTGCTTACACCCATTTGAGCAGATAACCTTCTTGTCGAAACACGTGGATTGTTTTGTATGGCAGCAGCTACAGCAGCGATTGTTTCCTCCGTTCGAACTGAAGGGTTTCGATGGTAAGGTCTTCTGTTGACTGTCCCATGCTCGGCAAAATTGTTTACAAGTCTTATTATGGTCCATCTGCTCGGAGGATTGCCGCCAAACGTGCGCCTATACTCTCTTTGAACCGAAACTACGGACTCCAGTGCGTGATAGCGGCGGACAATCCAAATTCTTGTTTCAGTGTCCCAGTTATCCATTTTTGTTAAATGTAAAAGTCAATCTGCAAAATAAAAAAAAAATTTACCAGATTCATTAAATAGAAAAAAAGTTATTTAATTTTTTTTTGGTAGCGGCTTTCATTACCCACCCTGTATATATATACAAGGTGGCGCAAAAGTAAGCTTCCGATGTTCAGCATATCGGTTGTGGCACGTGCAGTGTGTGCTGTTGCACCGTCTTGTTGGAACCACATGTTTTCCAATCTCAATTCATCAAGTTGCGGCAAAAAGAACTCGTTGATCATTGCTCTGTAGCGCTCACCATTCACAGTAACCGTTTGGCCCCGACCGATTATTGGTCAAATAAATAGTCAGCAATATTCCGCGTTCTGGAGCAGTGTAGAAAACGTTGTTTATTAACGTGTATTTCGCATGTGTTTACTACACAAATGTCAAAACAGAACTGACTTTAGGGGCCAATCGCAAAATTTATAGCATTTTCTGATAGGAGGATTACTTTTGCGCCACCTTGTATATTGCTATTACATAATAAAATTTAAAAATTGCTTTCTATTTATTTCATATTTTAAATTCCCATACAAAAAAGTTTGCACCAAAATATTTTGAGCTTTTACTAAATGAGTCTGAGTCATTCCAGATAATAGAACCTAACACTAAAGCTGTACTTACGGTAAAAACATCTGAAAATATCATCTCCTAAGGTGTCTTGTAAGCATTTCTTAGCATAAAAATATCTCGATGTTGATCTGCAGATCATTTTTTTTCATACATATAAGGCACACCCTAAAGTAAGAAAAGTCAAACTCGCCTTTACCTACATCTAAATATGTAACTTTCTTGAATTGTCTGCAAATAATTTCAATTGAAATTGGCATTTTGTAGCAAATTGCAAAAGAAATCGCAAAAAGAAAGCAAGAACGGAAGTAGTAAAGAAAGAACAAATTACTGTCGGCTTTTCAGAAATTACAATTTGCATTATTTTTTCGCGTTGCCCGCGTCGACTGTGCGTTGCTATTTATTTGTCTGGTTCCCATATTTCTTAACGCTTTTTTCATATTATTACTACCTTCTTCAAGTATTGTCACATTTGAAATTGAGCGCATCGACGTAGATTCAATGGAAAATTGCAGTTCCTATCTGTAAATGTGAAGGTGGAGTGGTTATGGTGAAATGTGTTAGTTGGTGTATCGAGTCCCACTGACAGCTTTTAGCAATGATGCATAGTTTTTCCCCAAAATCTCATAATTTGTCTCACTATATTCATCCTGTCTGAGATGCTTTCCAGAATACTAGATATAATTAAGTTTTAGAAGGCGCTTGAAGCACAGGTCTCCGAGGAGCTCCATTCGATTAAGATGACGCGAGGAATAATAACCTTACCGAAATCTTGCAGCTGCGGGATGAGATATGACATTCTAATCGCATGTGGTCCGCATTGGTATTAATAGTTCGACTCCTATGGAATACCGTAGTTAATTCAGATATATTTCTCATTTTAATTTCAAGAATGGGTAAAGCCGTACGCCAATATGCAAAGCCAAAAACGTAGACTCTTCAATTAACCCCTTCTTACTTATGCGGATAGGGAGCTATATAAAGTCTTCACCTCCTCTTGCGTCAAAACCGAATCAGTACCAGATACAGCTGAAAGACTATTTTGACTTGCTAAGTAATGTCGGACTCTTTATAATGATACAGCATCGTTAAGCGAGTTCCCAAAAGGCTGCGTGGCTATCTAAAAAGTGCTCCAAAGCTACAAATATCTTGCAACTCTTCTGAATACCAAATATGTTGGATTGAAGGACAGCCTATCGTGGAATTTAAGAGTACGAAAGCACCTGTAAGTATTCCAATAACTTTCGCTCAAATGTAGTGTGGTTTTATTTTGAAGTAAGAGTCCTGAGCAGATATTTCTCTCTCTCCGCAGTAATCTTTTGAAAGGCTTTCGAACTAAAGACTTAAAAAGAGCTTTCCATAAACTATATTATAACCTTTTTAGAAGGCAACCCACCTTTTACCTTTTCCAATTAAGGGGAATCTTGATTTAATCAACGCTTTCTGATAATCAATTCCAGTATTTAAACGGAGATACTTGGTACTATACAACCCTGCGGGATAGGAAGTTAGAATATGCCCGAGGTAGGTATGCCAGTCGTAAGAGGCCGCTAAAATCCACAAGGTTAATGACGTGGAACTTGATGGTTGATCTACGGATATTATGTCTTTCACCTCTGACTCCAACCTTCTCCTTCACTGCTGAAGGAAGGGGTGAGATGACCTAGAAGGTTTCACTGGGCACACTAAATCGCTTCCACGACATTCGGGCAAAGGACCATTACTTTCGACAACACTCCCCAAAACCTTCAGGTAGTGTTTTGATCGCTAAAAACAACAACAACAACAAACATTTTTCTTTGTATTCCTCGGTTGGTATAACAACTTGGTTGACAACTCACTCCTTTCGGGCATTTTTCTTACAAATAGCCCATGTGGAATAATCTTGTAGACTCCGTAGCAGGCGCTTCAAGAAACTTCGACTGTAACTAAATTATAATTAAGTTTTAGATATCCAGTTCAAAACTCTCTGACTTTGCGCCCAAGTCGCATATGTCCTACTTGGCTTATACAAAGGTAAGCTTACAGATCTCCCTCTCAATTAAAATCGTGATTAACGCGCATGCGTTGACTACTTCAGTGCTTTGTAGCAAAGACACTTAATTTTGTTTGACATTTTCAGCGAAACCCATTTTCGACGCCTTCGAATGCAGCTCATTCTCATTTATACAACCGCTTTTTCCTTCGAAACTCAACTTCAGCCACATTTGGCCACATAGACAGCTGCACTGCTCCTTGGCTCATAAATTGTAGGACATATTTACAAAGCAGTGAGGACTTTCACGCTTATATTGAAGAGGACTGTATGTCTTTTGCAGTTTCTCAACATGTCTTTTGCTCAGTCGAGTGCCATTTTGCTTTTACCCCACCAAGCTGAATCGAACTTCGCGTACCAAACCTAGTATGTCGATGCGTATCTCATCGTCTGCGATTTCTATGTGTTCCACATTTGCTTGTGTTGCAGTGTGTATGGATCTCACGAGTCTCGTAGTTTTGCGAGCTTTTGAGAGTTTACGGAAAATGTCACTGAACTTTGGCTACCCTTTTTACCGTTTAATACTGCTTTTCAATGCTTTTACTATATTTCTTCTAGTTAAATTATAGAATTGCTTGCATTCAGCTGAATATACCCGTTTTCTATGGTTCTTTAGTCTAGGCGAGAATATAATTCAACTACAGTAGCAAAACTCACACATACACACATAGACTTGGGCGCATTGTATGCACAGCACTTTACAACTTATGACGGAAGGAAATGCGGAAATGTGCCCGCCTTTTTTTTTTTGTTTTATTATGAAATAAATTTTTTTCGCTTTTTATGCTTTCGCGGTAAGCACCAAATTGCCAAAGGGGGAAATTGCATGGCGGAAAGTAAATAAGGAAAGCGCAAACGAAAAAGTGTTTCTAAGAAAGAAATGATATTTTAATTTGTGTCGCATATTTTTTCAGTTTTTTTTTCTGAATTTATTCTATTTTAATGGGAGAAACGAGCTTAATGAGCTGAAGTCGGTTTTTAAATTTTGCTTGAACAGAGTTTTTTTAGCGGTAATTTATTAACATTCATTGCTTTTGTTTTTGCTATTTTATGGTTTTGACGCCGTTTTTTTTTTTTTGAACTTTCGTAAATTTTAAAATTGTTTTAAAATTAGTCGTGAACAGTGGTTAGGCAAAGGAAATCTCTGGAAAAAAACGTAATAAAGAAAAAACTTTATTTCAAAATAATCCAAATTTTATAGACAGTGTTCTATTAAATTTTACTTTAATTAAAGATTCAAACAAATTTTTAAGCGACTCTTCAAGCTTCGCAAAATGTCAAAATATAGCAAAAAATTCTTTTTTAGTCAAATTGAACATTACAAATTTGATATTTTTTATATACTGATTTTTTTATATTTTACAAAAAATAAGAAAAAATTTTGAAAATTTAGACAATATATTTTATTTAAACATTTTTTCAGAAAAGAGTCTGAACTAAAAAAAACCATTGCATACCATTTTTATTGGATGGTTCTTTGGCTAAATCCTGAAAATTTAAAATCAAGCACATTGAAAATTTTTTAAAACTTCGAAACATTTTACGAATATTTTGAACTAAGAAACTTATTGTATAATTTTTTGTAGGTTTGGTGTTTAGGCTATACACCAAAAATTTAAAGTAAAATCTTTAAAAAAAAAATTTTTTAAATTTGAAAAAAATATTACAAAAAATATGCTGAACCAAAAAAAGTTATAAAATATTAATTTTATTGGACGGCTGCTTAAGCCAAATCCCGAAATGTAATAAACAAATAATTAAAAAGTTTTTTTAAATACAATTTTTTTAAAAAACTTCAAAAATATCACGAAAAAAGTCATTGCAATTTTTTATAGGATAGAAAATTCAGGAAAAATTTTACGTTTTTTCTGAACAAAAAATCGCGTAATTTTTTCATGTTATGAGTTTTAAAGTTAAATTCCTAAAATTTCATATCAAAGCCTTTAAAAAAATTTGAAAATTTAGATTCAAAAAGCGAAAAATTTTCTGAACTAAAAAAGTTATAAAATATTATTTTTATTGGATGGATGTTTGGCCAAATCACGAAATTTGAAAAACAACTTATTAAAATTTTTTTAAATTAATATGTGAACTAATTTTAAAATTTTTTCTATAAAATTTATAATTTTTTTAAAAAAGGATTGATGTTTAAATTAAATCTCGAAAATTTAAAATCAAACATTAACAGATTTTGGAATAACTAGAAACATCATGATAAGCTTTCGAAAAAAAGTTCCGAACTGAAAAGATTTTGTACTTTTTCATGAGTTGGGCGTTAAGTTATATCCCAAAAATTTTAAATAAAAAAAATTTGATCAGTTAAAGAAAAATTAGAGAAGTCATTGGTTTGGTGGTAATTTTATGTCAAGAAAATTTTAAATCAAATGTTTAAAAAAAAATTATTTAGAAAAAAATTGTATATAAAAATTTTGATGGTCAGCTTAAGCTATTTTTGCAAGTCTCTTGATCTCAAAAGCAGTTGATAGTAAAATTTAAATTGTTTAATAAGTTTCTTTGAAAAGAAAAATTGTTTAATCAAGAAACATTTTACTAGTCTTCAGTCCATTTTGATATGTATCAGCCGAAAATGTGTTTAATATATGTCGAACTGGGACGTTTTGCAACAAATTCCAAAAATGAGATAGGTTGTTCTTTTTAAAATTTTCTGATAAGCTCTCTTCTAAACGTGGACTTATTGCAGTTCCGCTGATTTTTGTGAAACCAAACTTAAAAGTTGTAGGTATTAGATTTTTTTCTTCTTTGATAAAAATAATGCGCTAAATTTTACAAACAATTATTTTAAGCTCCATCGTTTGCAGTACCGACAATCAATCTCTAGTGGTAAAATACATAATCCGCCGCAGAGCAATATTTTAAATAAATCTATTTTTCATGCATGTAAATTGAACTCTATCAATAAGCAGGAAATTGAGATTTTCTCAAAATTTTTCCTGTAGCCTACTTTTAGGCGCTGCTAGTAAATGTCTGAAAAGTTTAATATATGCTAAATCACGAAAAACGTTATACGCTTATTAGAGATTATAGAACGTAAATGAATCGAAAAGATATATTTCCAGCGCATACAGAGCGTATCTAAGTATGTCTGTTTTACCTTACGGCTTTAAGTTTAGCCAATATTTATGAGCACTTGTCAGCTCAAATTTTTGCCAAGAGTAAAAGTAAATAAATGTCGGTACGCATGTTTAATAAACCAACATACAAGTTGATGCTGCTCATACACACACATGTGGGTGCGTATATTAGACCGGCTGCGATTTGTATTTAACTACAAGTACATATATTGCGACGTCCAAATTGTGATTCGATTTGTTGGTACGCACATAGGTCTTAAATGCAGTTTAAGGTATTTTTGTAACCTCCATGGAAATTGTTTTATTCTTTTAAATTTACTAGCCACATAGACGGCCGCTTTTTTTTCGTAAGCACTTAGCGACTTATGAATAAAAGAACGAAATTTTTTTTGTTTAATTTTAAATTTTATTTGAAAATCAAATGTGAACTTTTCGTTTGCGAAAGCGACAAAAATTTTGAGCGCTTACAATTTTGTCTGCTTGCTAAATTTTGTATTGCTTTCAATTGCTTTTTTTAGGAAAGCGGAAAAATTTTAATTTAGCATCGAAATGACGGATAAAAAACAGTGAAAATAAGTATGCTTTATGAATTATATGTATGATTTTTCGGACTAGTTCAAGTTATTTCTTCATGATTTTTAGAACAAGTATGGGTTGTTTTAAGTTCATAAGATTGCTTTTAGAACTATTTATGGATCAGTTGTTATGTGTTTGGAGCTCGAAATCTATTAGAAATCGCTTTGGTATCGTTTCGAATTCAGTTCGGAATCTTTTCGTGAAGCTATCGGAACCAGTTTGGTTATAATTCACTTTAGTTTTGGGTTATTTCCGGATTGATTTAATTACTAATTTCGGTATGATCCTTGCATTATATTACTACTTTTTCGAAAACTACTTTGTAACTATTTTAGGACTGTTTGGAATTTATTTCTGGATTATTTCAGTGTCACTTTGGGTGTATTTCGGAAATATTTCGAGATTATTTTAGGATCAATTTTGTACAGTTTTTCAAACACTACTGAAAATATTAGAGCCAGCTTGAATTTTTTAATGACTATTCTCGGGCTTATTACAAAACCATTTTAGGATTGCTGTTTTCGACTTGTTAAATTTTTTAAATTTGTTTGTTAATCTACTTGAACAAAGAGAAGATTTTTTTGTATGTTGGTCGAACCCACACGAGCCTAATACATATATTTATATTTACATACTCATAGGAGCACTTAAGGGTTGAATATTCATCTGCGCTTTTTGTTATGATCATATAAACTGCACATACATATTTATATAAAAATGTTTATAGAATCGGTTAGCGTAAATATTAAACACATATATGCTTATGATTTTTGGTTGTACCTTTGTGCAAATTTAAGGGAAAATATAATTATGTATGTTTTTAAATCCAGCCCTTGCAAACATACACATTTACAAAAATATATCTACACATACGTGCTCAAACAAGATATTATTAAATATTCGCGCTTATATTTGAGTGCAAAAATCATTGTCCCATACAAATGTATTTTGGCTGGGGGCACTTAAGCTCCAAATATTAAAATTTGTTAAATATTTTTTGTTTGTTTATTTAGGATATTTTTAGTTAAAGGACATGAAGATGTTTAAAAAAAAATATTGTCAGCTTCAAGCGGCTCTGAGCCGTTAGAGGAAGTCTGATAGGAGAAGAGAGACCGGGTTTTTGGCGACGTTATAGTCCCCATTTTAGATGAAAGATCCAGTAACGTGTTTTAATGCACCTGAACTAGAGCCAGCTATAATTAGTCGTTGAATTACAAGCCAAAAAGGTCGCAAAAAATCTGATATTTGATACAGTAAAACTTTAAAATTTTGATATGTTCCCATAAAAATCTGTGTGCTATTGCATTTTTTAAATTTTAAACTTTTTTTCTGTAGCTGGGATTTTTTTCGCAAGGCGTTTTTAATTTTTTTTTTTTTTTATAATTTTATTTAAATGTGCGACGATATTTATGCCCATTTTTATGAAAATTATTATTGCTTCTATTTCTTTTATTTATTATTAAATTTTTTTATTTTTTTGAATAGAAAAGCAAAATGCTAGGCTCCTTCATTAGCGAATATTTGGTGTGCTCTTTTAACCATAAGGCTATTAGTACCATATAGTTAATTCTATATAAATAATTCCTTTATATTTAATTGCCAGATCAAGGCAAAAGAATCAAATGCACATGGAGCGAACTATGGCGTAAGAGTACCTATAATAAGTTTTCAAAGACGAATAATTTTCTGGAATAACTAAGCCCGCGTAAAGGTTTGACAACTTTTTTTTATTGTCCGAAGAAACCGGAATTTCGCATATTGCTAAAGAGCTAAACTGCTCGAGAAAAATATTCGAAGAAAATGTTCACAGATCTTTGTAAAAAGAGCTTGAAGGACAGCAAAAAATAAAATAAGAAATTTGGCGCCATAAAGTATGCAACAATATGAAACAACGGTTGTGGCTGTCGGTTATTAACTTACTTCATTATTGAGCCGAAGAATGAAAACTTGAGTGCATTCTCAAGTATTTATCATAAGGTTTCTGAACAAATTATTAAGCATTAAGCATTTTTGAGTATTCTTGAGTATGACCATGCTTACTTTCAAAGAAATTGAGGCGAAAATTTGCCGAATTTGCACTGTCCTTGCACATTGTTTGGAATTCTTATGATTTGATAAAGAATGCTCGAGGATCATCCAGTACCTACTCAATAATTCGTTAAATTCCCACAACAAATTATGCGACTGATCTCTAGCGATCAATACCTTTCCCCTACAGTAGGCTAAGTGCATCGTTGGAATAAATCGATTTTAGTTTGTGGACTCTCCATATCTCTTCATTGGGCATGCTCAAACAAAAGCGATCAGTTCAACTCATACAAAGAAATCAAAACTGGCATTGGTCACATGTTCCTTTGTGACTAATCTCAGATTCAGCCCAGACTAGTTGCATTGTTTTGCAGGAAAAAATTAGACATTTTTACTAATACAAACGCTTATCTAGAGAATTTATATGGAAAAAAACAAGTGCCTAAAAGTATGCAGGCTCTCAGACCTCACACCCAGGTGGAGAAACAATTTTAAAATTTTTTTAAAGTGAAGATCTTCAAACAAATTCACATAATTTATTCGACTTTTGGAGTCCCGCGCCCCATCTTTTATAAGAGTTTTATCCACTGATGGTTGATAAGGGTAGTCAAAGTTTATTCATACGACCTCTTCATTACATGCAGACCTGTTAAATAATGATTACTAATCATAATGATTACCGGTTTTATTAATTATTTTCTTGAGAATCCATTTAATGATTGCTTACCAAGCACTTTAAATTTTTAATGACTATTTTGCAATTAGTTAAAAAAATAATCAAAACTAATAAAAAAAAGTTATTTTGATTACTTTTGATTATTAATTTATATTTATTTTTTTTTTGATAACTTTTAATTTTTTTCAGTATTGTTTTAGAAGCTCATAAATATTCACATCAACAATAATAATATAAAAATAATAAAAAGTAATCAAAACAACTTTTTTTGATTGTTTTAGATTTTTTTTTTGATAATTTTTTTATTTTTTTTGGATTTTTTTATTTTTAGTTTTTTTTAACCTTAATCAATTAATAATTACCTTTTCTTGAAAAAGAATTAGTATAATCATTACCAATTAAAAAATCCGTTTAATTAATTGATTACTAATTACTAATCAAATTTAACAGGTCTGATAACGTGCCAAACGGTTGCTCATACGCCAAGGCGCACTAGTTTTAAACAACAAACGTACTAGCTAAGATGTGAATATTTTGAATAAATTTTTTATGTATTTCATAAATAACACAAAAATTTCAAATTTGTAAAAATCACTAATGTTTCAGTATAATAATGTGCTGATCGGATTATTAATTTTTTATTTAAATCAAACGAATACAAATATTTGAATTTTTAATATTTTTATATTCCGCATGTTTTATATACAAATTCCATTCATGCGTTATTGTACTAAGTATAAGTATATGCATTATATATATAAATAACTATGCAAATAACCGTAATATCTAAACACATTCCAATTACTATTATTGGATATTAACAACAACATTAAAGCTTATACTGCCCTTTCAAAGTATGTACGATAAATCGCCAATTAATTTTAATGTTCCTACCAAATTGTATTTATTGCATTTCAAAGTTCCTATTAATTACTAATTTGTGAGTTTCTCATTTGAGCTTTATATACATTTATTGGCAACGATTATATATATGCGTAATTTAAGTCTTTCCTGTGGTATTAAATGCCTCTAACCATATATGTATCTGCTGCCTTATTTAAGCTCTCACACTGATTTTATTTTAATTAAAAGTTTGGGTAAAGCTTTTAGGGTAAACAAAAAGTAGGCTTAGTTTGTTTTTCCTGGTAATCTATGAAAAGCATTAAATTGTTTTTAAATTAAATTGCTGAGAAGTTGTGACGAAAAAGTTTTGTTGTCAAGCATTCACCATCCGGGCCAAGCTCCAGCTGAAAGAAGCAATATTTCTGTTCACCGAACTGTGTAAAGCGACGTTTAAACAATGGGAGTAAGAGCGCCCAAACAGTATGAGTCAACTTCTTTCCCGTCTTTGGAGCTTAAGCATGCTTTGTATTGTCCACCGAAAAAGGTACCTCACAAACATCATATTCTGCAAAAGCCCACCGTAGAGGCGCCGAACGCACATATGACATTTCAATGATTTCTCAGGCCGTTAATTCCACTAGCGTACATCCTTTCACACGCCCTAAACTAGTCAGATGACCTATAAAAAGAGAGTCGACATACACCACTTTTCCTGTTTGTCGATTGATAAGCAAGCTTCATATGTCTGGATTATACTGAAAAGCTGAAAAGAGTTACACTACCAAGCATGCCCTACTAAGAAAGGACCTATTACAGTCAAACAAATTAAGTTCAGACAAGAAAGTGCGATTTCTTTAACTTAAGTCCGGAGAGTATAATTGGAGCAGAATAGCTAAACCTAACTGATTCAATATTTTTAAATTTTGTAAAGGAAAATTTATAAATCCGAGAACGACTTTAAAATATTTGCCTTTCCAAAAGTAAAAGCATTGAAATGTTTTCTTTTTTTCTTTGCAGGGTTTTTCTATTCTTTACTGCTTTGTTATAAATGCGGAGATCAAACTGCGTACTCCGAATAGTAGCAACGGCTGTAGCGGGACGCTGCAGAAGAAGCTCAGCTCGAGTAAAACGAGCTTGGATGAAAACTACTGTACAGGGTCCATAAATAGTCCGCTTAGTTGTAAGTATTTCAATAACACTTCTTTTTGGATATTTTTTTCTGTTCAGAAGAAACAGCAACAAAAATTTAGAAATGGGAGTACGCAGGGTTCCGAAGGAGTAGCCAAAGCGATTAATTACAGAGCAAAAACCTCAGAAAATCTTTAAAAAAAAATTTAATTTTTTTTTTCTTTACTTTCTTTTCTTCCTCTTCCTTCCCCTTCTCTTCCACAGTTTACTCCATTCAAGAGAAAGAGAAAGAAAATAAAAGCGGTGCACCCATAACAGCGCTCTTAGCCCCGCCGCCACCACAACAGCTTGAAATCTCAAGTAGCGTACAGCTGCCACTCACAATGATGCCCACCGCACAACAACGCTGTCAGCTGCTGCCGCCTAAAACGGCAGCTACAATTGGCGGTGGTGGTGGTAGTGTCAAAACGTTCTTGAACGCGGCAAGTCTGAATCGTAAGTTGCCAACACATGCCACTTGTCTACAAGAGACGAGCACCTCAGCGGCGATGACCTCACCAGCAACCAAATGTTGCAATATTTTAGGTGGCGGGAGCAGTGGTAGCGTTGGTAACAGCAGTGCTACAGTCACTTCAACTGGTTTAATAGGCAGCGGCGGTGTTGTGCTGACCACAGGCGGTATGGGTTACTATGATGCGTATGGTGCGGGCATGGCACTCGGCAGCATGACAGGCAGTTTAAACAGACGGCAAATGCATGGGTCAACAGCGGCGACGGCGGAATTCGTCGGTTTGCAGACTTTAGATATACTACAGGGTGTAGCGGCACCAGGTAAAGGATCAATTTATGTATATAAAAATTTAATTTCTAAATTTCTTTAGTGGCCATATTTTGTTGCAAATAAAAATGTATGCCCAACTCTGATCTCATTAAAAAATAGGGACTTATATATTTATTCAATAAACGAAACAGAATTTCTTACTTTCAAATATTTCGAAAGCACTGCTTGTCTCTTTTGACTGCTCCTTCCCGTACATAAGCAGCTTTTTTCTAAAACAGTAAATCCCCTAATTCCCTCTAAGTATAACTGCAAATGTGCTACATAAATATTAAATCAACAAAGTGGAATTTTAATATTACCTAAAGCTCCATGAGCCATTATCAAATATTTTTTGTGCAGCTATGTACATAAAAGCGGAGTGAAATTTGAATAGCTACAATACAGATAACAGCAGCACCCGGTAAATACTAAGGAATATGGCTAAAAATGGCAAAGCCAAAAGTAAATGACAACTGAAAATTATAGGAACTCTACAGCAATATTGCAGATTCTAAATACAGTAGTTTTAAATAAAGCTCGAGCATTAATTTTTTAATTTTGTAGTTTCCTTGGTGCAAAATGAAATGAAACTAGTCTTGCCCACCACTGATATACATATATTAAAATAAATAAAATATAAAGTTTTGTGATGAAGGCGAAATATTTAGAGGCCAAATTCCGAAGATCGTTTAGTTTATATTATAAAGTAGTTTTGCCCACAACTGGTATACAATAAAAAAAAAAACCCCCGCGTGCAGCACAGTCCACGTGATAAAGTTAATTTTTTACTTTTTCGGGCTCATTTCAGGATGATTTAGGGATTGCATTGGAAAAGTACTGAAATATTCTCAAAATGATTCACATAAAGTCTCGAAAACAATTCCGAAATGATTCTGAAAAAAGTTCCGAAATGCTCTGAAAAGTCAGGAAAACTATTCCAAAAAAAGTCCAAAAAAAGCGCTCTAAATGATCCCCAAAAATTATCCCGAAATGGAGCGAGAGCAATCCCAAAATGATCCCAAAAAGTCCCAAAATGCTCTGAAAAGTCAAGAACATTATACCAATGATACTAACTCTGCCTAATTCTACTACAATTAGCTATTTCCTAAATTCCATATTACCAGAATTCTACGACAATATTCTGCTACGAAAAAACTGTAAATTTCATTCACAATCAAAAGTTTGCATCGCCTTCTAAGAAATTAACTTCGAAAGCCGAAAATAGCCAGTTAAAAAAACTATAGTGGCTAGTTTCAACAAATCCTTTAATTTAAATTTTTCAGTAATTTGGCCTACCACTGGTAAAGTCACAAAAGCAAACTGCAAGCTATGTAAATGAAGCTTGCAGCAAGGCTAGATGCCAGTTTTAACAGATTCTTTAATTTTTACTATGGAATGGCTGTGCCCACCCCTGGTATACAACTGTATAGACAAAAGATCAAGCTTTGTAAAAAAATGCCACCAAAGCCAAGAGCCAGCCTATGCAAATTCTTTAGTTTTTATCATGAAACACTTTTTCCCACCACTGGTATGAAGCCTAAAAAATTCGAGCATGGTTTGGGGCCAAAGAATATTTAGTTCCAGACCATAGTTTTACAAGGCTCTCTCCATCCCCAAAAAGACTCTCGATCTTTCGGGACTTTTAGAATTTTCGGGACTACTGTCTCGGGGCTATTTTAAGGATTTATTAAGTCTTTTTTGGGATTTTATCGGTAGCTACGTGGTTATTTTTGGGATTGTATGAAGTTTGTGTTCGACAAACCCCAGAATATGACCTAGAATTAGTTTGTAATCCATCGACAAGTATACTGGATTGTCTGGACCCGGACACAATACAATATAAGGCCACCAGAGAAGTTAGCACTAAAATATCTCCTCAGTAAAGACTATAACGACCAATGAAATTAAAGAAACATATGGTCACCGTATGCATCTACAGTCCCAGGGGATAATCTCGGGTGGAGCAGGCTTTGTAGAGAGGATCTACACCCACCTAGCATACCAATACTTTAATATGCTTTTGATCATATCCATTCTACGGCTTCAAGTAGAAATGACAATGCTTATTTGGCCACTCACATTTCTGAAATTATTTTGTTGCAAATAACTTAACAAATTCCCATTGTTTCAAAAATGTATTTAATTATTTTTATTTTATTTTTTTTTAATTCCTTGCAGATACCATCATTGGAATTTGCAGCAGCAACTTACCCGCAGGCATGTCATATCATCAACTACAACATCACAGCTTGCCGCGTCATTACACGTCAACATTGCAACAACAACATCACCAACAACTACCTGCGACAGTACCGCAACTTGTTGCGCATAATACTTGTATGAGCCCAAACATGATGCCAACAACAATTGTGTCGATAAGCAGTGGCTTGCCACAACAACAACAACAAACCACAATAAATTATGTCCACAGTAGTGGTGAATTAGCAACACCAACGCAACCAATACCACTACAACCACCAAAAATATCACATCCCCCACCACCAACAACAACACTGACAAGCTGTATCAGCACAACAACAGCAACAACACAAACACCAAAAACACAAAAACGTGTCACTATTATGGAACCAACAACACACACCTTCGATCCGTTACTACCCACAATGGTTGCCGTTTCCGGTGTCGCTGGTACAGTGGCGGGACCACATCATCGTCTTGTTACAACAACACCAATACCTATAATTACAATTTCCAATATTACAAGTAATAATGTGGCAATAAATGACAGTACGGGTGGTAGCTGTGTTCTTGGTGATGCTCTGCAGACCGACAGTGGAACGGGCTCTGCTACTGCAGCAGACACTCCAACGCCCGAAGATGAAAATTCAATGACTGGCATGCTGGATCGTATAACGCACGATCTGGATTATTTGCTAAATCGTACGAATGAATTGCCGCCATCAGAGACCCCCAGTGATGGGGAAGGGGATGCACTAACTTCAGCGGCAGCTACAGCTGCGACTGTGGTTGTCAGTAATCAAGAAGCCAATGCGCAGTTGTAAGTAATGACAATTTCCAATAAATAAATAGTGTAAATAATAAAAAATATATATATATTTATATATATATATATAGTTTAAAGTAAGAAAAGAATATTAATTTTAAGTTCGCTTGAATCAAACTAAACATTTTGTTCCTGTCACATTTTTGGAGTATTTACTGTACAGTAGGCATTTGTATAAATAAAACTTTAAGCTATAGGTTGCTAAGTATCTACATAGGTATATAAAGGGTGTTTTTTTTAGGGGTATAGAACTTCGAATTGAAATAAAACACAAGAAAATCGTTTTAAGGTCCATCAATTTGGCTTTATTGGAAGGATAATTTTATGCCATTAATGTTTAAATATGATTTCGGGCATGTGGCCGCCGCGGCTGGCTCGAATAAAGCCAATTCTACAGGTCCAATTTTCAACCACTTTTTCGAGCATATGGGGCCGTATGTCGGCAATAACGCCACGAATGCTGGCTTCCAATTCCCCTAACGTTTCTGGTTTGTTGGTGTAGACGAGCGACTTCACATATCCCCAAAGAAAATAATCCAATGGTGTCAAATCACACGACCTTGGTGGCCAATTGACAGGTCCATTCCGCGAAATTATGCGCTCATCGAATGTTTCCTTCAATAAATCGATTGTGACGTGCGCTGTGTGGCATGTAGCGCCGTCTTGTTGGAACCACAACTCATCCACATTCATGCCATCCAATTCGGGAACAAAATAGTCGGTTATCATGGCTCTATACCGGTCTCCATTAACGGTAGCTGCCTCTCCAGCATTATTGCGGAAGAAGTATGGCCCAATGACTCCACCAGCCCATAGAGCACACCAAACAGTCAGTTTTTGTGGATGTAATGGCGTTTCAAGGGTCTCATGTGGATTCTCTTCACTCCAAATGCGGCAATTTTGCTTGTTGACGTAGCCATTCAACCAAAAATGAGCCTCATCACTGAACAAAATTTTGCGATGAAAATCAGCATCGAAATCAATCTCATTTTCGGCCCATACACCAAAATCACGACGCATTGCATGGTCTCGCGGCTTTAATTCTTGCACAAGCTGGATCTTGTAAGGTCGCAAGCCAAGATCTTTGCGTAAAATCTTCCATAAAGTTGATGGACAAAGCTCCAATTGCTGTGCACGGTGGCGAATCGATTCATTCGGGTCCTCTTCAACACTTTGCTCTACAGCGGCAATTGTTTCTTCGGTGCGCACTGTTCGACGTCTCTGCGGATGCGTATTATCACATAGAGTAAACGTAGTGCGAAAACGATCCATGGTTAACCGAATTAATTGCTCTGATGGACGATTATGTCGACCATAAAATGGACGGAGCTGACGGTAAACTTCGCGAACTGAACCATTATTTTCGAAATAAATTTGCCCGATTTGCAAGCGTTGTTCTTTTGTCAACCTGTTCATGATGAAATGGCAAACCAAACTGAACATAAATGACATTAGAGTTGCCAGATTTGACCACAAAATGCCAGTTTTATCTCTATTCGAAAAACAAACCTGTAAAAAAAACACCCTGTATAAGGGATAATGGTTGTTTGTTTGTAATAAAAATCTTTATAAAAATTTACGAATTTCTATGCATATGTACAGTTGTGTGTGAAAAAACAGCAGCTAAGTGCATTAAGCCATTGTTTGCATTTTACGCTTATTTATCTGGTTTTATTATATTTTAACTATAGTACTTGTAAAAATATAGTGCGTTCTTTAAGTGAATTAAGATAAAAGTTAAAGAAAAACTAACCAAACTTTAAAAAATGTTGGTGACAGTTTTTTTTTTTTGACTATTATGTACACATAGTTTTTTTTTTAAGATCTAACTCTACTTCACAAAATTTATATAATAAAAACACATATAAATAATTTAAAAATGGCAATTTAAGTGACGCTGCAATTTTTTCCACACACCACTGTACTAAATTATAGTAAATAAATAAAAACTGTTCAAGCAACAGCGTTTTCGAATTTATTGTAAACAAAAAATATATAGTTCAGCATGAATATTAGTTGTAGGAAAATATTAGTATTAAAATAGATTTAAAGAATCTTTAAGAGCAGATTATAAAAATCTTATTTTTCTATTAAATATTTTTTTTTTTAATTAATCTGTTGTTTATTTTTATTTTCATTGTATGCACTAGCTGAAAAAAGTAGCAAAATAGTCAAAGAAATTTGTTTAAAGTTCAAAATTTTAATTAAAAAAAAAACAATTCCTCATGATTAAGTAGTTAAGAGTCTGACCCAGTTAATCATGATAGTCAAAATAAATTAATGAATTCATTAAGTACTGGAGAGTCTGATTAATTTTGATTGATATGATTAATTGGTTTTTTAATTAAATATTTTGATTCTGAAATAAATTTCATTGACTATTTTTGTAAGTTTTTTATTGATTAATTAAGTAGTTGTGAGTCTGATAAATTTTTATTAACAAATCAATCGCACAGTCGTTCGTTGTTAATTTAATATTAAATTTAATCAGTTGATTAATGAAGTTTATCTGACCTATAATTAAGTATAGTAATGTAATAAATTTTTAAATTAATCAAAGAGAAAATTAAGTAAATGATCAACTTATTGCTGATTTCTTGTTTCAATTAATTTTAAATTACTCGAATAGTCAAATAACTGAACAACTGATTATTGTACTCACACGATTAACCGAATATAGAAATAACCTTAAATTGATTTATTCTCTTAAGTGAGCTGAGGTTTTACTTTTGTGTTTGTATATCATTTTCCAGAGAGGAACAAAGCGAAAAAGGGATAGGACAGTATAGAAGGTGTAAAAATCAGGTGAATTTGTTCAAGAAGTATCGCCAAGTTTTTTTATATATTTTTTTATATTTGTAAACATACCGATTAGTGAAAAAAACGACTGTAAATATTCGAATGTATTGAAATTGTGTACATTCAATCAAAAATACAAAATCAAAGGCAAGACAAAGAGCAAAGAGCAAAATTTGATTAAAAAAAAATGTGATAAAAGTGAAAATAAAAAGAAATATTAAAAATAAAGCTAATAATAAGATAAAACTCTGTACTGAAGTTAAATGAAAAATTTAGAAACTATAATGAAAGTTTCTAGCAGCATACAAACATTACTTTCAGCAATTCGTAAAACATGTACATACATTATCATTCACATAAAATATCAAAATAAAGCAGCATAAACAAATTCAAAAGAGTAATTTAGTAATAAATTTAATAAAATGTATCTTTTCTATAAATAAATAATTAAACATTCCTAAAACCTACAAAAAAAAAAGAAAATCTAAACTAAATAGTAGAGTTGGCTACCTGTTAGGTTTAGCAACAAAATAAATACCGAGTATTATTAAAATTATTTATTTAATTCACAACAACTTGCATCAATAACTTTGTAAATATGTATATATATTGGATATGTGTTTTGTAAAAATCTAACAACCATGATTCATTCATCAGCAACAGCAACAAAGAATTTATTAAACGTTTTTTAGTGAATTCCATTATTGATTCATACACAATTAATATTAATGACTAGCATTTAATTGTAGTGATCTTTGTTCAAAGTATGTATTTAGGCAACGAAGGGTTAAGCGTATAGAAAATAAATAAAAACAAGTTTAAAAAATACAAAAATTAAAACAAAGCATTTGAGCTATGCATTTAAATATAATTACAAAAAAAACCAAAATATGACAAAAATGTAGTGTGTAGTTAGTATAACAATTTATAAAAAAAAAATATTACATATTTAAAAAGAAACAAATTAAAACGAGTAATAGTAAGACTTTACATGGGGAATTGCGGTTTTGGCAAAATCTGGTAATAACAGAGGTGTTAAAAAATGTAAAAAGCGTGTCTATGTCATTGTAGTACTATGATTTTAATTTTTAATTACTGCTTATTTAACCTGTGTACTTTCAATAATTTGTGACTTAAGTCTCGTCCAAAAGTGAATAGACAGTTAAACAGTAAGATATTTCGTATTAAGGAAATTATTTTAATGATTTCGAAGTCACGACTAAACTGCATTCAGCTGGTCTCTAATAAATCACTTGAAAGAGCACTTGAATAATAGGTATGTGCAATTAATGGATTACGAAACTATTAATTAAAAATTTTTCGGATAATCAAAGTTGCTAATTAATGAAATTCTGAGTATTTAAAGATCACGAGAAATTATTTTTCATTCCAAAGAAATTATTCGAAACCTGAGTAGCTTAATTCGTTCCTTTTGAGCAAATTTCGCCGAACTGGTAAAATTCGAAAAGCCGAGTTGGCTAAACACGCATATGGCAAACAATTTAGATTTTCTGATTAATCAGGTTGTCATTAATCAGTTTACTGAATAATCGGTTTAGTTAAATTATATTATATTGTGATTAATCAGAGAGTATTTTGTTGTGATTAATCGGCAACGAATATACTCTGATCGGGAAATATTTAATTTGGATTAGTCGTTAAAGATTATTTTTTGATTAATTAATTAGTAAAGTTGAGGTTAATTCGCATATTCGTTCAATTCATTAATAGCACATCACTAATTAATAATATTTTCGTTTCTACGAATTTTGTTGACTTTATATTCCCACTAATTGGTACATAAATAGATCCGATTAAAGTGTATGAATGAGTGAAGCATTGTATTATATGTAGACATGTTAGTTACAAAAGCAAATTTTTCCATAAGATGATTTTAGCAAAAGGGTGATTCGGTCAGGTATTTCGCAGCGGCAATAAAAACGAAATTATTTTGGAAACAAAATATTTTCTAACTTTTGTTTATGTAATTCATCACTTAATAATAAATTGATTAAAAGAAATAATCACGATTACTTTTACTTAAAACAAGTAATCATAGAAATAATATTGAATAATTAAAAATAATGTTTTTAGCTGTTTAACTATTTTAATTGATTTTAATAAGTAGTTTTTAAATTTTTTAACTAAGCGATTAATTTTGATTACTTCAATATTTTTAACTAATGCTAAACAATTATTATTAGTAACTAATTACTTTCAAATAATTGATAGCCTAAAGTTTATAGAATAGCAAATAATTAAAACATTCTTTTTTTAATAACTTAGTTAGTGAATAATGCAATTATTATTATTAATTGAAATTACTTTTGTTTTATTCTAATTACACGACTAAATAAAATAAATAAATTAATAAAAAAAAATATTTCAATGAATAACAACAATTTTTTCTTAATCTTATTATTCCTTGATTATTATTTCTTTAAAACAGGATGGCTTTAGTCTGGGACCATATAATATTCTAATCATACAGTTAATAAATGATCAATCATTACAATGACTACTATTTACTTTTGGTCTACCTTTAGTGTTTAGATATGGTTGTTTGTATCTTTTCAATGATAAATAATTAATTGACTTGTTTAATTATTGATCAATTAATTTTTAGCTGTATGATCAGTATAAATAAATGCTGATTATTTTTAACTATGAGATTGTGTTAAAATTTTTATTGGTCTTTATTTTTGTTATTACAAGTAAGTAAAGTATTGTTCGGTTAGCTAAGAAAATTAAATAATCATTTTAATAGAATACGCAAAAAAGTAATTAATTATAGAGATTAATGGCAGCTCAACCGCCTTGATGCTAACTAATAAAAAATAAAATTGGAAATAGCTGCCGAATTGATCACCCTTTGCATAAATTTACTGAACCTACGACATCTCGAAAGTAATAACAATAACAACTAAGTAAGAAAAACGTTTATATAACTATAATATATTATATATAATTAATGGTAATAAATAAGTAAATAAGCAAGAACTAAAACTTTAATTGTAAATCTGAACTTTAATCATAAAATTTTCGAGACTCTTTGTTATAAAAAATCAAGAATAAAAAAATATACATATAAAAAATTTTTTAAATGTTTTGTTGCTTGCATTTTATTTGCTATGGACTTAGAAGTTTCTACTACAACTGATTAACTATAATCATTGACGTACTTAAATTATAAATAATCTCTAATATTTCTGAAAACCGGCTATGAACGTGAGTATTCGAAAGCGACAAATACTTAATAAATATGTATGTAAATATGTACATGAAAAATATATTTATAACAAGGACCGTAACAGTTATGACTTTTAACCAAAATTGTCAAGAATTAACTAATAAAGCTTGGCTTTTATTTCTTAAATCGAAAATGAGAGTTAATGTTTGAGTTTCAAGTATTAATCTAAAAACTCGTCTTGCTTTTTAAAATGAAATTTCGAAAATCCTTATTTTATTCGGTCCCTGTTATGTAACTATACAGCTTTTGTTATATTAGACTATAATATGTTGGATTATACCAGCTTAAAATTTTGTTATATGTCCCACAAAGTAGGTCACCTCTCGACATCTTATGGCAAAATAGAACGGATGATCGGCGCGAAAGAATTTCTTACGAGAATCCATAGAATTGCTAATCACAATCGGTTTATAAACTGAAATGAAATAAGGTCAAATTAAATATTAACTTTGATGCAATAGTAATGCTGTAGAAATGCTGCGAACTAAAAATCAATTCGCTCAGCAAATCAAGGGATCAAGGCATAGACCATAGTTGTGCTGTTTCAGTCTAAACTAGATACTTGAAATGGCACCTTAATATGAAGACTAACTCCGAAAACCAATACACCTATGAGTGTTCGCAGCCTGTATAGCGTAGAGCCATTGGAATCCCAAAATGTGAGACTTCAAATATATTTTGTGTTGCTTTCGGGTATATTAATAAGAGCGAAGAGCTCTGCTTTAGGATTGATTTACTGGTTTAAGTTTGTTCGGAAGACTGACGAATGTTAACAAACATTGGTGAACATTCTAAAATAGGTGTCTTTTGGACCTTATGCGTATCACGAATTTAGAAGAAAATGCGTGCAAAATCCAAATTTACATTCCACCGAAAGAATAGAAAGTAAGTCAATGTGACCACTACAACTACAAGAGCTACAAAGGTTCCAAACATCGGTAGATTTGAACATTTTTGACTTCAGGCTATAGGCGGATTGTACGAATCGGAATTTCTTAAGGCTATATCTATTCACGGCTGGAATCTAAGTAAACAAAATACTATCCAAATTAATTAGCATGACAGCCAGACCTGCTACTATCTTCAGTATATAGTATGTTTAATCCACATCCATGAAAATTCTACTAAGCATGGTGAAGTACTGTGGCTTAGAGTGGACTTCGAAACCAGATCATCTGGTATGTGAGTAAAACACTTCACCCAATATAAGGCACCGAATCAAAATCTAGAATGAGCCATTTCTTCTATACTTTCTTTTGCCGATGCTTAGCAAATTTTATATCATCGGATATGTTAGGTTAGGTTAAGAAGGCGGAGAAAATTGTGCCCATTGTGAATGCTCTCAGTGCGTGTCGGATGGGGGCATATTCGTCCAACTAGGTATTTCTCACTTAGTCCTTTCTGAAACATTTACTTGCCCATACAAACTTAAAAATGAGAGCAAGATTCACTTCCTTCACCGCTGCCAGACTGTCGTAGAAGTGTGCTGCTAGAGGTTTGATCTGCCTTTGCTGCAGTCGTGGACATGCGTAGAAAAAGTGATGGATCGACTGTTCTTTCCATTAATTTTGGTTGTGATAAGGTTCTGTGATAACACCTCTAAGTACTCTCACTGGAGATTTATTTAGTCCGAGCAGGAAACTAGTTCTTTTCTTATCTCAAGTTTCCTTAAAAGCGTACTCTTTGACTCTACTTAGGAGAGTTCTCAGCGCATAAGAATAAGCTGTTCATTGAAATGAGTAAATATATTTAAAGTAGAGGTTAATTTCCCCACTTACCAACACTGCTGGCACCCTCCGTTCCGGACTCGTTAACTTCTATGCAAACTTTGTGCACAATATCCGCAATCGTCAAAGGAGCCTCATTTGCTTCACGCAGCATATTATTGAAATTTGGCACTTTAGAGAAAATCGTTTGGATGCCCAGCTAAAAGAATTAAACGCAAACCGTATTTTTCATTAGTTCCATGCAACAAAAATCTCAAACGCTGCACTTTACCTCCTCCAAAACGCCCCGCAAGCAAAATTCAGCATCGATTTTGAATTTCGGCAACAAAACCTGTACATTCTCCATTTGCATACGCTCGGCAAGCGCGTTGAGGTCGACTGATTGCAAGCGCTTTTCAAGCGCCACCAAGCCATCCCTCCGGTTAGGCAACACCAACAACATTGAAAACTCCACATCATGCTCATACGGCAGTTCAATAGCACGCGCATCCAATTCACGAAACTCAGCAAACTTTACAAACATATCGTCATCGAAAAGCATTGGCACTGGGATAGCTGTGGGCGTCTTCTGCCGCTCTTCTTCTGTAGCGGACGTTTCATCCACGCTCAATTGAAAATCGTAAATGCCGGTACGATAAGCGCTAAAGGGCAAAAACCATTTGTTTTGGAAATGAACTGCTGCCAAAACTATAGCCGAGTTGGCTTCGGGTGTTGTCATACGCGACAACAAAGCATCAGTGATGTGCCATGCATAGCCAACGGCAGCTTTCGTCAAATCTTCATTGAGTTGCACTCGCAATTTGCTTGTACTGCACAAAACATCACTTTTTACCGTTTTCGTGTGAAAATATTTCTCTGCGATTTTACGGAATTCATCTGCAATTTCATAACGCTCGGGCAACAGAAGCTCACTGCATAATTGCATATGCGTATCGGCTGTGTTATCGGTACTCAACTGCAGTTCCGTTGCAAAGTGATTGGCCATTTTGGCATTGTTGGCGAAACGTTGCAGATGCATGACGCGTTGTAGCTCTTCGGCAGTGTTGCCATCACTACCGAGATAGAGTAGCGTGAGTGTAGCCTCAAGCTGTAGTGGTGATATGATGACATTGTCCGCGCTATGCGCAGCCAAAATGACGCTTGCGATGTTGTTGCTGAAGTGCGATTCCGTCGCATTTGTAGTGGCGCCATTGCCGTTTGCTCCATGCGCTGCACTTTTGTTGTTGTTATTGCTAGCCATTTGTACCGTTATCTCTACAGCAGTGGATGTTGATTTGATTTGACTGATGCTTGAGTCGCGTGGGTGTGAATGCGTTGTACGCTTTGCTGTTCGTATTTGTTTTGGCGTTGTGCCGGAAAAGTTGCAATCGTATGCAGCAGTCAGCCAATGATGAGCATTCTGTGTGTATGGAGATAAATGTGACATGAAATTAGCAAGCGTTCTAGTGTTATTATGAACTGAGCATAGACATAAGTACTTATGTATGTTTGTATGTACAAGGTGGCGCAAAAGTAATCCTCCTATCAGAAAATGCTATAAATTTTGCGATTGGCCCCTAAAGTCAGTTCTGTTTTGACATTTGTGTAGTAAACACATGCGAAATACACGTTAATAAACAATGTTACGCTACACTGCTCCAGAACGCGGAATATTGCTGACTATTTATTTGACCAATAATCGGTCGGGGCCAAACGGTTACTGTGAATGGTGAGCGCTACAGAGCAATGATCAACGAGTTCTTTTTGCCGCAACTTGATGAATTGGGATTGGAAAACATGTGGTTCCAACAAGACGGTGCAACAGCACACACTGCACGTGCCACAACCGATATGCTGAACATCGGAAGCTTACTTTTGCGCCACCTTGTATATTAGGGTGGAACAATATTTTTACAACTTTGCAGATTCGGATTTCATGGTAAATAATAAGAACTAAGGGAGTGGAAAAAAGGGGCAATGAAAATGGAATATGAAAGAAGAGTGAAGAGGAAATGAAAAGGCTTAGTGGAAAGGAACGGAAAAGAAAAGTGAAAAGGACGGGAAAAGGGAAAGGAAAAGAGAGGTTAAGTTAGGTAAAGAGAGCGGATGAGATATCCCACACTTGCACTTGGAGAAAATTTTGTTTACTGTGAATAGTTCCTGTGCGTGCCGGATTGAGGCACATTCATCCAACCAGCTAGTACATACTTAGTCATTTTCAAACCACCTCCTTTCCCTTATAAACTTAATAAGGGGTGGAAAAGCTTGCTCCCAGAATTCTATGTGGACTTGTATGCAGTCCTGTGCATCGTGTTGGTATGTGGTGGATCGACTCCTTTGCCTACTGCTCCTCACAGGGTAATAGAAAAGGGAAGGTTCAATAGAAAAAAAGAGGGAAAGCGAGAGGTAGCGAAAAGGGAAGATCAGGTAAAAGCAGAAAGAAAAAGCCAAGCAATAGCAGACAGAAAGGGAAAGCGAAAACGAAAAGGGAGGGAACTGCGATTATAAAAAGACGGAAAGAGAAGGAAAAAGGCAGGAACGGCGGGAATAGATTAGGGGCCTCAAACTTGTGTCGATTATTTGAAAAACTTTTCATGAAACCAAACTGGAATCCCATAGTGGAAACTATAATCTCACATGTTGTATGTTGTTGTAATAATGTTGGGTTAAAGGCAAGGACAATACACATAGGTTTTGGGGGTGTTGCACACTCAGGTAACTACCAATAGCCCGACTGTAGTGGAAACGATTTGAACCACTTATTGTTGTTGCTGACAAAAACACTCCCGAAGGATAGTCTACACAAAACCACATTCCATACAAATCGACACACCCTAATGTATGTACGATGTTGATTGTTGCACATATCTTTGTAGGTAATGCGGTGAGGAAACACTGCAGCTGCTTATCAAATCATTTTTGAGGTAAATAAAGAAAACAAAAGAAGTTGTCAGGATGACTTTGGAAATGCCGAAGAAAATATTTCGCCACTATCTCTTGCGGGTTATAGTATTATCTTAGCCGAATGATTGTTTATCTTACAGTCTTACAGGCACACAGTGACTTACTTATTGGAAAAGGGGTTTAATTTGTTAAAAGGCTAGGCTACTGCGGAAAGTATTAAAATTCAGAAGTCAACAATTTTTTTTTTTACAAAAGTTAATGAAAGGGAAAAACAGTTGGAAGTAGGAAATGTATGGAAGCTAATTTTAAGGAAAGATTGGTTATCTCTTTCAACAACAAAGTCAGACAAAACAAACCTAAAAAAAGGCAAATTTTAAAATGGTCCTTAAAAAAAATTGCAACCTGTTGATTCAGTGTTTCAGGTAGATAAGAGAAAGAAACAGGTGCCATTAATGGCGAAGAGTTTGTACTCATTTTAGTATAAATTGCTTTTATAATTTTGAAATATACATACAGTTTTGTTCATAACAATAGCAGTGAAATTAAATTGAGTACCGTTTGACGAAATAAGAAGAAGCTGTGTTTAATAATTGTCATTTAAACTGTAGCGATTTTTATAGCAGAAACCACATAAAAAGAAATTTTAAAGTTTACACAAAGTTCAGGAAAGTTAATCAAAACTTGAAAAATTGATATCAAAGTTTCAATATTTTCGGGCAGAGTTTTTGGAAAATTTTTGAGTGCGCAGTTTTATAGCGTACAAAATTTTAGCATAATGATGTGCAAGTGAAAAGTACCTTAAAATTTCCCCGAAATTTTTAGAATTTTTTTGTCGAGAATCTTGCGTATTTTTTTTTTCATAGAAAATTTGAGTTTCGTTCATGCGTTGTATGTAATAATAATATAATGTTGTATGTAAAATACTCAAGATCCTTGACAAAAAAATTCTAAAAATTCAAGGAAAACTTTACGTGCTTTTAAGTTGCACATTATTATGCTAAAATTAAATGTGCTATAAAACTGCGTACTCAAAAATTTTCCAAAAACTCTGCCCGAAAATATTGAAATTTTGATATCAATTTTTCAAGTTTTGATTAACTTTCCTGAACTTTGTGTAAACTTTAAAATTTCTTTTTATGTGGTTTCTGCTATAAAAATCGCTAAAGTTTAAATGGCAATTATTAAACACAGCTTCTTCTTATTTCTTCGAACGACATCCAATTCTATTTCACTACTATTATTGTGAACATAGCTGTACATACTGCTTGTTTGATATGAACACACCCACAACAATCTGTTCCCAAATTAAATATTTCATCATTAACGCCGGTCAAGTTTTTAATTACACCCTTGAATTCATCAAAGCAACAAAGATTGCCTATACGGGTAGTAAAAAGTTAATGGCTTTGAAGATCTTCCGCACGTTCGCCAAAAATTTAAAGCGTTTATGTATTTTGGATTATAAATTTTGCCGCAATATAAACAAGCATCGCATGTTACATACTTGTACTATAGAATTTAGTCCATCATAAAAGCTGTGCAGTAATTAATATGTTATAAAAAAAATTTGCTATTAAGGAAATATTAATATACAAAAAGTGAGAATTATTGCATAAATGGTGCTCATGATAGAAGTAACGTGTAACAAATACTAAAACCAGAATACGTTAAATTTGTGATAAAAGCTTTACTTTGAAAATTAAATTTCCAACAGGTGGCGCTGTGCCCGTGTTATTTCTAGAAATCATATTCACCAGTTGATTTCATTCATATAAAGAATGGCACTGAGTAGCATGAAAGAGCCTACTTTGAAAAATAACTTACTCGTAGGAAGGAGCTCAAGTAAAAATCGTTTTATAGCCAGGTTTATAGGAATTTCTACTTAAAAAAAACTAAGAATAGTGAAAAAGAAAAAAAACTGAGAATATGGAAAGAGAACGAGAATTTAAGATAAAGCGAAAGCGAAAGGCGAATTAGAAACGTAGAGAGGAGAAAAGGGTTAGCGAGGAATGCGAAGAGAAAGAGTAGATATACAAAGAGAATCAGGAAAAAAGGAGCAAGGGAGAGATCAAACAAAAGACATGAAGAGGGTAAAAAGAAGACAGAGGAGTGGTAAAAGAGGAAAGAATAAAGAGAAAGAGATAGAGTATAACAGAGATGAATAAAAATTGGGAGACTTGCTGCCCTATTCTGAGGCAGCTTGTCATCGTGACTACTGAAAATTGTTATAGCCCAATTCCACTTGTTCCTATAATTTGCAATAGTCATTGTAACTGTCATCATCTCGTTTGTAGTTGACAAGCAAGCTGAGAATAGCACCATAAGCGTCTGGAAGAGAAAAAAGAGTAAAATGACACAGGGGGTAGAGAGTGATATAGGATTGGTATCTGCCCAGCCCTAGCGACGTCGGGTACCGGCTAGTAAGCTAATAAAAATTTAGGTGAAATTGAACGATATTTCTTCCAAGACTCAAATTTTTTTAGAGGGTGTCCGATACTATGAACTAGCCCAAGAGAGCTGTAACTGTATCTTGGTAGTTCGTAGTCAATTTTAAAAATTACTCCTCAAAGCATGTCTGAAATGAAATAATAAAAGAGAAGCCAGCTCATAGTACCTTTACAGTGAAACAAATTTGCCAAACTTCTAATATGAAATTATAGCTATACAACTAATAATATGAACTCAACTGTATAACAATATTTATAAGTGAACGTTTAATTTTTATACCTTTCATGAACATGAAATGGTATTATAACTTTGGTCCGATGTTTGTAAGTATCAGAAGAAGTGATAGACCCACCAATAAGTATACCGAAATGATCAGGGCGATGAGCTGAGTTTTGAGATATCTTGATGAAATTTGGTATGGAGCCGCCATTTCGCATGGGATTAATCATTCGTCGGATTCAGCAAGATCGGAGCAACATAACATATAGCTCCCATACAATCAATATTTTCGATAAATGGGTTTTGGGCTATAACATTTCCAATTAAAAAGCTAGGAACGTAATTTTTGCAGGTTTGGTACAGGGTGGCTAATGAAAGCCGCTACCAAAAAAAAATTAAATAACTTTTTTTCTATTTAATGAATCTGGTAAATTTTTTTTTTATTTTGCAGATTGACTTTTACATTTAACAAAAATGGATAACTGGGACACTGAAACAAGAATTTGGATTGTCCGCCGCTATCACGCACTGGAGTCCGTAGTTTCGGTTCAAAGAGAGTATAGGCGCACGTTTGGCGGCAATCCTCCGAGCAGATGGACCATAATAAGACTTGTAAACAATTTTGCCGAGCATGGGACAGTCAACAGAAGACCTTACCATCGAAACCCTTCAGTTCGAACGGAGGAAACAATCGCTGCTGTAGCTGCTGCCATACAAAACAATCCACGTGTTTCGACAAGAAGCTTATCTGCTCAAATGGGTGTAAGCAGACAGTCATTACAGTCAATTATGCACAAAGATTTGGACTTATTCCCATATAAAATTCAAATGGCCAACAAACTGAACGCTGCAGACTTGCCGATTCGCTTGGAATTTTGCCAGAAGATGCTTCAAATGGTGGAAGAGGATGGAAACATGTTGAACTGTCTTTTCATGTCTGACGAGGCCCATTTCGATTTAAACGGCAACATAAACAAACAAAATTGTCGAATATGGAGTGCTTCCAACCCACAGATACTCCATGAGACGGAATTGCATCCACTTCGTGTCACAGTGTGGTGTGCAGTTTCATCACGCTGCATTGTCGGGCCCTACTTCTTCGAAGAAAACGGTCACACCGTTACGGTTACTGGAGACCGTTACTTGAGCATGTTGAGAGAGTTTTTCTATCCAGAATTACGTCGAATGAGAATTTCTTTCAACTCTGTGTGGTTTCAGCAAGATGGTGCAGCTCCTCATATAGCCCAACCTGTTATGACAGAATTGCGACGAAAATTTCCCAATAAGCTGATATCCAGAAACTCCACATTCCGTTGGCCACCCAGGTCGCCTGACCTTACTGCACCTGACTTTTTCTTGTGGGGTTATTGCAAACAGGAAGTCTTCAAAGCAAAACCAACAAATTTGAATGAACTAAGGCAATCCATTCGAGAAACAATTGCGGCTATTCCTGTCTCAACTCTCCAAGCAGTAATGAACAACTTTTTGGTAAGATGCCGCACATGCATCGACGAGCAGGGGGGGGGCATTTAAATTCCATTATTTTTAAAACTAATTTTGCTATATTTAATAAAATTTAATGAGCTTTAACATGAATAAAAGAAAAATGAATTCCATACACTCAAAAAAAAATTATTTGAGTTTCTTAATGTAGCAAAATTCATCAGCCACCCTGTACTTGTTATGTATAGCTCCCATACAATCGATTGTTTCGATAAATGGGGTTGGGCTATGTATCTCTAGTTGTGAGTAAAGATCGGGTACTTCAGACCGTGATGCGTATTCATGAAAGGTATAAAGTCTTCGGCACAGTCCTTACTTGTTTTTTTTTTTTTGTTTTTTTTCAGTAGTTGCGAATAAATGCAGGAAAATAAAACTTACAGTTATTCACAGTCAAAATGGGAAACTCAATTTAAAAATTTTTTAAATGAAAAAAAATGTTTAGCATTCAACAACATGAAAAAGTAGTGAAATAGTAGCGACTAATCTCAGTAAGAACAGAAATTGTTCTAGGCAAAAGTACCACATTTAGCTATTTTGAACTCTGAAAAGCTTAAGCGAATCGCAAAAGCGAATTTTTCCAAAATTGCATTGCATTTGTTTGTTTGGGTGTTTTCTTAGCAAAAGCTTAAACTCCTGTAAGTTTTGCTAGTAGATTTCTCAATTTGGATATGCTTCTATTGGTAAAATTTCCAAAATTTGTCGGCAATATATTAAATGGCCTGTTCCGGTTTCCACAAAAGTATTTGATCTTGATCTCTTAGGAAGTATACTATGCAAAATTATTATTCAGGTGGGTTCCGCAATTGCGTATTGAGCCTATGTAAATTTGCTGGTGCACTTTTTCAAAAAAAAAAAAATTGTGGTCTCATTTTCACTTTGACTGAATGTATATATTAACGATTATGTTGATTTTGCAAAATGGAAACAATTGTGTATGCCCACATTTTTATAATTTTGTCTGACCATTAAACAATATGCGCTCAAGAGTTCTTATATACTTATATTATGTACACATGGGGCATTCTACGTAAAAATGAAACTTTCGTCATATTAAATTGGTAATAACTTTTAACGGGCAACACGATTGTAAGTTGCTGGGACTACTTTTAAAGACTGAATAGTCAATTATTTCAAATAAGCGTTTTGAATGGTTTTGGAATATAAAATTTTTTAAAAAAAGTTCAAAACAAATTCAATAAGCATGACAAGCTCTTATGGAAGAAAATACCAGACCTGTTAAATTAGATTAGTAATTAGTAGTAAATTAAATAGAGGACTTTTTTAATTCGTAATGGTTAATTTAATTGTTTTCCAAAAATAAGGGAATTATTAATTGATTACGATTAGAAAAAATTAAAAAATATCAAAAATAAATGAAAATACGTAAAAAAAAAAAGTTTTTTAGAAAAAATCAAAAATAATAAAAAAAATCTAAGAAAATCAAAAAAAAAATAAAAATTATCAAAAGTAATCAAAGCAACTTTATTTGATTATTTTTGATTTTTGTTAATAAACGCAAAATATCACGATTTTTTTTAATTAATTGGAAAATAATGGTTTAAAATTTAAAGTAATTGGTAATCAATCATTAAATGCATTCTCAAGAAAATAATTAATGAAACTGGTAATCATTACCATTAGTAAGCATTATTTAACAAGTCTTGAAAATATACCAAACACCATGTAGAAAAAATCGCGAAAATATAACAAAATTTTGATGTGTTAAAATGTGCACTTTGTCAAAGTGGAATTTCATAGGCTACCGAACTGCATACTCAGAAATCATTTTAAAATTTGCCATTTTTTTTTTTTTAATTTTTAGGAATTTTTATAATTTTTATATAAGCTTGGAAACACTGATTCAAAAGCTTTCTATGAAAGAAATGTCTATATTTTTTTATGAAATTAACAAAATTTAGAACTAGTTTTAGTAATATATTAGTAGAGCCAACTAGATCAACAACAGCCGAGTCTGCGTATCAGAATAACTCAGGATTTATTTTATCAAAAGCGGTTATTTCAATAAAACGCCTATTAAGCTTTCATGAGTGGCTGGATAAGCAGATAAAGAACTGTTACAACAACAATAAAATAACTTTTTTGTTTGCAGAATGCCCCATTAATTTGTATATGATTTTAAGAATAATGATTGTTTTTCTTACAACAAGTAATTATATGAAACACTTTACTTCAAAGCTACTTGATGCAATTTCGATATGCACTTCCGATTCAATTTAGTTTGATCCATTTTGCAATTTTTTCTTTTAATAATTCACAACCCACGCGTAAATATGGATTTGTGAACGGAAGTATTTTCCATACCAAACACAACCATTACATCATATACGGTTTTAAAAATATCTTTTCTCTGCACAAAAATTTGTTTTTATTAGATTAAAATTCTTCTTTTTTTTTTTGCTGGCAAGTATTTTTGAAATAATCCCTAATCCCACACAGAATCAGGCCACTTTACTGCATTTTAGTCTTCACTAAATCCATCCACACCGTCATGCTGCCGCAAGTCCCACTTAAACAAAATCAAGCAAACTTTTTTTTCTTTGTACCTCTTTCTCAATACACTTGTTGTTCAAAATATGTTTTGACGTGCACGAGTTTGGTTTTGTCAATTTTAGAAACGTTTAATATTCATTTAGCGCGCAGCTAAACACTGATCATACCACTCGTACTTGCAAACACTTTCATTCTCAACACCGTTCCGCTAAAGACTGTTCGAGCCACTCGGATCATGCCAATAGATCTCGCTCAAAAACAATTAATTATTTAATTATTTGTAGTTATTGTTGTTCTACTCACAAAAATTAAAATTTTCTGAAAATTGTTCGCATTTTCAACAACAAAATTTTCTCTAACATTTACAATTTGCTCAGTTAGTACCAGTGTGACCAGATTAGCCTTTTCGAGGCTAGATTTAGCCTTTTTTTTTTGTTCTTTAGCCTCATAATTTTGGTTTTAGCTTGTGAACTATTTTTATGGAGTTATAAGACTCTTTACAAAAGATAGTTTTTTTTCAGTTGATAATTCTTTGAAAGTTACAAAGCCGGATGTATTTTCTCACTTTCAAAAAGAAAAGTCTAGGTATTCTCCAAGTCAAGTACAAGGTGGCGCAAAAGTAATCCTCCTATCAGAAAATGCTATAAATTTTGCGATTGGCCCCTAAAGTCAGTTCTGTTTTGACATTTGTGTAGTAAACACATGCGAAATACACGTTAATAAACAATGTTACGCTACACTGCTCCAGAACGCGGAATATTGCTGACTATTTATTTGACCAATAATCGGTCGGGGCCAAACGGTTACTGTGAATGGTGAGCGCTACAGAGCAATGATCAACGAGTTCTTTTTGCCGCAACTTGATGAATTGGGATTGGAAAACATGTGGTTCCAACAAGACGGTGCAACAGCACACACTGCACGTGCCACAACCGATATGCTGACCATCGGAAGCTTACTTTTGCGCCACCTTGTACAATTGATTGAGCTGAAGTGGCGAAAGCTAATAGCCGTACAGTGGACCAGTATGACCCCTACCATTGAATTTTGGGCGGAAGGCCGAGAACACAAAAGTTCATTAAACGAACTCCCTTTTTAAGAGCTGGTCGAATTCTAATTTAACTTTTTGGTATTAGCTTTCAGTAATGCGGAGGCTGAAAGAGTTTTTAGTGCCATGAATATTTTAAAAACTAAGTTAAGGAACAGATTAAAAATTAAAATGCTTAACTCGCTGCTTAATTAAAAGCGTTAAAAAGCTTGTCCAAATGTTGCACTAATTTTGAAATTACCGTGATCTCATCTCTATGATAAATACCCACACTTTGTACGCAGACTAAAGCTTTTTTGAATCATCAGACGAAGAAAATATTATAAAATTAATTAGTTTGTAGTGATTTTTCTGTAGTATGTGTTTCCTTGAAAAGATTCCTAGTCAAGGAAAATGTGCCTGATATGTGTTGAAACAAGAATAATTCCTTTAAGTTATGTCTACAGCCTTATATACAAATAGTTTAATCTAAAATAAAAAATTTTAAATGGATTTCGTAATAAATGTCTGACTTTTTTAAGCTTCCTTTTTTCTTAATTTCAGCCTTTTCTAACTTTTTTTGCCGATTTAGCCTCTTTTTTTTCTAAGACCTGGTCACACTGGTTAGTACACAGCAAAGATGACTAGATACGAGACTCCCTCCCGCTCTCTCATTTCGGTCCACGATTATGCAGTGCTGCCAACTTACAAACACATGAAATAGTTGGCTACACAGCCTAATCGAGGACCGTCTGACATGAGATACATAAACAATGGGGAGTCAGAAGCAAAAAACGAACCAAAACAATTTGCGTAAATCAGTGATATTTCAATTGCTGCGATTGCGCGGGTGTGAAAAACCAGTGCGCTGAAAAAAATGTCGTTAATCCGAACAAATTATTGTATATACGAGGTGTGTTCAAAAAGTATCGCGAATTTTGAATTTTTGCTGGTTACGTACTATATTCGAATTTCGAATTTTTTGTGGCGTTATGTTGGTACTCATGTCTCTCACTTATGCCGACAAGCTCGGCCATTTTGAATGTTCAGTTAATTGTTGACAGCTGCTTTGCTTGCACGTGTTTTGGATCGTCTTCGATTTTTACCTATTTTTTTACCAAAATTGCTCAATTGTGACCAAAAACAGCATCGCATGAACATTGCTAATGAGATGTTAAACTCTGTCCGCGACGACCCAAATTTGCTACCGAGGGTCATAACTGGTGACGAATCGTGGGTTTATGGTAATGACGTAGAAACCAAAGCTCAATCATCTCAATGGAAGCTGCCGCACGAACCAAGACCGAAAAAAGCGCGCCAAGTTCGGTCGAATGTGAAAGTTTTGCTCACAGTTTTCTTCGATTGCAGGGGCGTTGTGCATCATGAGTTCTTGCCACAGGGAAGAACGGTCAATAAGGAATATTACCTGCAAGTTATGCGCAATTTGCGCGAAGCAATCCGCCAGAAACGCCCGAATTTGTGGAAGAACAAAAATTGGCTTTTGCACCACGATAACGCCCCTGCTCACGCATCGTTGCTTGTGCGCGACTTTTTGGCCAAAAACAACACACTAATGATGCCGCAGCCACCGTATTCCCCAGATCTGGCCCTATGTGACTTTTTCTTGTTCCCTAAACTGAAGAGGCCCATGAAAGGACGACGTTACGCTTCTCTTGACGAGATAAAGACGGCATCGAAGGAGGAGCTGAACAAGATACAAAAAAATTATTTTTTGAAGTGCTTCGAAGATTGGAAAAACCGTTGGCACAAGTGTATAATATCTCATGGGGATTACTTTGAAGGGGACAAAATAGATATTCATGAATAAATAAATAATTTTTGAAAAAACACAAAATTCGCGATACTTTTTGAACACACCTCGTATATATATATATATGAACTTTAACTAAAGGCGGTAGGTACATTATTAATAAGTGATTAAAAGGGGGAAAGTAAAGAAGTTAATCCTTTTAAAATTGGGCACGTATTTCGATGAAAAATTGAGTAATTACTTCAAAATAAAATATGATAATCGGTTAAAATTTGCCCAAACATTGAAAGTTTTATTTTGGGATTTCTTCCTAAGTTTAAAGAATTTTTTTTAAATAAATACATTTTTAACTTGTATATATTTATCGGATTTTTTTTGGAAGTAAACTTCGATAAACTTAGAAAACAGTATAATTAAAAAATAAAATGTAAAATGTGATATCTCTCTCTATGGCGCGATATACAACAGGTATATCATCATAAACCTCCTAAGAGATTTTTGCGCCAAGCTTCTCTTCCAATTTGTGGTGTGCCGATTTGAATTTTCCCTACAAATTGGTGGGACCTACAGTTTTTTGCCGACTCCGAACGGCATCTACAAAGGAGACGAATTTTTGCTGAGAATATGATATGTGATATAGTATGATTTAAAAAAAGATATATAAAGGCAACCTTTTTTTTTTTTTGTACAAATTTACATGGTTTGTAATTAGCGTGTATTTCCTACACTTTTTTGTGATACAACCCTTTTTATATTGCATTCAATGAAGAATGCGATTATGATTATGTTCATTGAAAATAAAACTATTTGCTGCAGGTTTTAATTTCAATCTTTATTTTATAAATAAATGTGTATTACTTATTATTTTGTTTTATTTTATAATTTCTAATTAGTTAAATCCATATTATGCATTATTTATTACTGTATTTTTCAATTATTTTATAATTTTCATTTATTTGAATTTTTACTTTTATTTTATTTTAAATACCTATATATTGGCTTATTTTATACGTAAATTCTAATATGGGTGATATAGGCCTACTGGGGAACCGAGAAACCCAAAAATAAATTCGGTAACACGCCTTTTGCATACCTCATGGTGGTGTGGAAACTGCAAACTACCCAAAAATCTACTCAAAATGCCCATATTTTGTTTCCACCATACTGGCACCATTGGAAAATGTTATAAAAAATTACCACTTTTAGAGCGATCTTCGCATCTAGTAATCTTTGCTACACAGTTTGCCTATTGCTATTTTTATTATGAATGATCGCTAGATATCGCACTCGCGTGTATGTATGTATGTAATATATGCAATTTGACGTGACCCGCTCGTGCTCAGAGTGCGCGCCAATGGTCTATATTTCACAGCTGTGGCGGAGGCTAACGATCAATTGCTCGTGCAGTGGCAACATGTGTCTCTTTATTGTTTTTATTATTGTTATGGAGCAAATTTATGCGCAAAGTACATACAGGGTGGCTGATGAATTTTGCTACATTAAGAAACTCAAATAATTTTTTTTTCAGTGTATGGAATTCATTTTTCTTTTATTCATGTTAAAGCTCATTAAATTTTATTA
Source organism: Merzomyia westermanni (assembly GCA_949987695.1). NCBI lineage: Eukaryota > Metazoa > Arthropoda > Insecta > Diptera > Tephritidae > Merzomyia > Merzomyia westermanni. The sequence continues at coordinate 185,385,576 of OX465289.1, forward strand.
AATATAGCTTAATTAGTTTTAAAAATAATGGAATTTAAATGCCCCCCCTGCTCGTCGATGCATGTGCGGCATCTTACCCAAAAGTTGTTCATTACTGCTTGGAGAGTTGAGACAGGAATAGCCGCAATTGTTTCTCGAATGGATTGCCTTAGTTCATTCAAATTTGTTGGTTTTGCTTTGAAGACTTCCTGTTTGCAATAACCCCACAAGAAAAAGTCAGGTGCAGTAAGGTCCGGCGACCTGGGTGGCCAACGGAATGTGGAGTTTCTGGATATCAGCTTATTGGGAAATTTTCGTCGCAATTCTGTCATAACAGGTTGGGCTATATGAGGAGATGCACCATCTTGCTGAAACCACACAGAGTTGAAATAAATTCTCATTCGGCGTAATTCTGGATAGAAAAACTCTCTCAACATGCTCAAGTAACGGTCTCCAGTAACCGTAACGGTGTGACCGTTTTCTTCGAAGAAGTAGGGCCCGACAATGCAGCGTGATGAAACTGCACACCACACTGTGACACGAAGTGGATGCAATTCCGTCTCATGGAGTATCTGTGGGTTGGAAGCACTCCATATTCGACAATTTTGTTTGTTTATGTTGCCGTTTAAATCGAAATGGGCCTCGTCAGGCATGAAAAGACAGTTCAACATGTGTCCATCCTCTTCCACCATTTGAAGCATCTTCTGGCAAAATTCCAAGCGAATCGGCGTCTGCAGCGTTCAGTTTGTTGGCCATTTGAATTTTATATGGGAATAAGTCCAAATCTTTGTGCATAATTGACTGTAATGACTGTCTGCTTACACCCATTTGAGCAGATAAGCTTCTTGTCGAAACACGTGGATTGTTTTGTATGGCAGCAGCTACAGCAGCGATTGTTTCCTCCGTTCGAACTGAAGGGTTTCGATGGTAAGGTCTTCTGTTGACTGTCCCATGCTCGGCAAAATTGTTTACAAGTCTTATTATGGTCCATCTGCTCGGAGGATTGCCGCCAAACGTGCGCCTATACTCTCTTTGAACCGAAACTACGGACTCCAGTGCGTGATAGCGGCGGACAATCCAAATTCTTGTTTCAGTGTCCCAGTTATCCATTTTTGTTAAATGTAAAAGTCAATCTGCAAAATAAAAAAAAAATTTACCAGATTCATTAAATAGAAAAAAAGTTATTTAATTTTTTTTTGGTAGCGGCTTTCATTAGCCACCCTGTACATAAATACATCCATATAAAGGCGGGTATGTACAGATGTGGGCAGAATGTTTTTATGCTCAAAAGCAATATACCTAAGTACTCAATTAAACCCTGAGAGCTGAGGGGTTCCACTCTACTCTGCCTCTTCAACGACTAAAAATCATAATCAACGCCATCTAATTGATTATCTTAGAAATAAATGGAAGCCAGCGCTGCTAGATTTGTATGTAGGTAGGACGTGAATGAGGTCTTAGTCACGACCCCTAGTGGCAGAGTTGACTTACCAGACTGAAAAATAAATGGCTAGGCGTTACTGAAACTGCGCTAAGGGCATAGAATTTAACGCTAAACGGCAACAATTTGTTTTTTCTTTCTTTCGAATTTTCGTTGAGAAAGGGCATTTTTGGAACTCATTCTGAGAAAGGTAGTCCGAATTTTGAAATAGGGCGTTGTTGAAACATACTTTGAAATAGGGTGATGTTCAACTCTTCCATTAAAACTGATATTTTTATCCGACAGTTTTGCACAACAAATATCTCAGAGTCAAGTAGATAAACTCCAAAATTTGTTGTGTCCTCAATAAAAAGGTATACTTGGCATCGAGTACCCGACACTTCTTAATCGAGGCGTGGAAGGAGTACCGCATGAGAACAAATACTTTCAGTACACCAATCATAATATGCTTGGATGGCCGTCAAAATCATATGACCTCATCTTGAAAGGACAATTTCATAATGGGACTTTATATTAGTAATGTCTAGTTAGTAGATATTCCACTCGGGCCCGGAGTTCTCGAAGGGGCCCGTATTTTTCAAGAAATTGAGTGAATAGTTAAGTTAGAATGCTTTTGATAGTCGATTAATTGAAATTTTTGGATTTTCAGATTATTATCGACGCATTCGCTGCCGCCAAAGCTCACTTCTAAGTTCCAAATAATTGAAGATTGGAGGATTTTAAACTGCATGTTCAAAAACTTAATCATGATAGTCAACAGACTTCGGAAGAACTGTTTTTTAATTAATCAGATCGATAGATAAATGTTTGACCAAGATGTGTGTGTCTTCTTAGTAACTGTCAAGTCCTGCTATCCCTATATTTGTATATTCCTATGTAATCTGAATAAATATTTCTGAGCAAAAGTCTGTATATATGAATTGATTGATTTTCGAAATCGTATAAAAAAAAATTTGTTTCACCCAATATCAACTATAAAGCAAATTCAATACAGATGTGATGAACTGATGAGAGCAAAAAACGTCGTATTTCACTTATTCTTTAAAAACATTGAAGTAGTAAGTAGACCGATAGTTGATGAAATTGATGCAGTATTTGAAACTTTTATGTAGAAAGGAGGCGTCACCTTTTTACGCCTGGGCCCGAATTTCCTCTCGGCGGCCCTGAACAGAGCCTATCCGATCCACTGTCAACATCGGTAGAAGTCCCCAACCCAAGTTGCTTTTTCTGCCATTATTACAAGACAGTCGGGCTAGTACAAGAAGGTGCTATGTACTCGAACGTACCGTATACCGGCAAAGGACTGTCACGCCCGGCAGCAACTTCACAAAACCTTCGTGGAGGAGATTGCCGTTAATAAATCAAAAAAAAAAAAAGAATTTTATTATGAGCATGAAAAATTGCTTCAATATAACTACTATAAAACTGAAGTATGAAGAATAATTGGGCCAGCCGTAAAGTTGAATCGCCATTGCCAATTCAATAATTAATCAAATTTTTTATAGGTTGTCTCAGTTTATCTTCGGTTTTTCTAATGTTCCGTTGTGTTCATTTTCTTTCTTGTTCTGTTACTGTTGTTGTTTCAATCGCTTTTATATTCCGTGATATATTAGTTACAAAGTTCCAGTGGGACTTACAAATCCCATCCTTAAATCAAATTTAAGGAGGCTTTGAACATCCAACTGCAAAAATTTAAGGGGAATGCAGGAGCTCTGCTTAAAGTCCACTTTTATCAGTTGAACCAAAACAAAGTCGGTTTAAAATATGGCTAAGTTGTTAGGTTGCTCCGCACATCCCTTTCGAACGACAACACAAACACGAATGATCCCAAAATTGATTTTCAATTTTAAAAGACTTATAACACCCTCAAAACTCAACGAATTCGTAATCAGTTTGCATTAAAGTTTTCCCTGAATTTGTGTTTCTTTATGACACAAAAAATGTATCTATGAGGGAAACCCTCCAAGAAGTAGTTTTATGTGGCCTTTTGGAATATTTTTTCACTCCTTTTGGCAACTGGGTAAAAGATAAAAAGTCATATATAGTGAAACTGGAATTGGTCGAGGCAGTACTTAGATGATAGGTTTATAAGTCTTGCTATAGAGCATTTTTAAAGGTAGAATTGCAAATTACTTAAAAGGGGATTGAAATTTATTAATTTTTGTAGGACGCAAAACTCACAAGATTTGGAAAATATTAAAGAATTACATAAATATAAAATTTTGGGAAAAATCAAAAAAGTAAGACAGGCAACAACATTAATTACACATTTGTTAATGATAAATTAATAGCAATAATTTACGTATGAATCTTTACATTTGTTTGAACACATGTTAGCATAAGCATTTATTTCAACTTATGCGCTTCATTAGTTTTATAGAACGGAAAATAAGTGTGCGTAACGCAAAAAAACAAAGAGTAGCAAAATAAATATAATGAAATTGTTCCGAAAACATCAACAACAGAACTGGAACAGCAAAAACAACAATCAGCACCAACACCATAGGAGAAAATTAATCGAATGAGATCAACATAAAAAAATAACAAAAACGCAAAAAAATATATCCAAATAGAAGCATGAGAAAAATCGAAACAATTGAAGAGCAAGCCGACACACCCAAAATGCTTTTGAGTGCACAGCATTTCGGGTTGGTGTAGTCATTGTTTTTTTTTTTTTTGACAGCGGCATCGCTCATCAAGTGGTTGCTGATAAAAAATTGCAATTTTCATTTAGTAATTTAACAACTTTATGACTGTATTTATTTATTGATATGTACCGCATATATTTTAATTATTTATTTATTAATTTTTTAAATCAAGATACTCCAGAAGGTTGGTTGTTATACGATTTGATGTTTAGGGGTCATTCCATGCGAATCAAATTCAGTCAGTTGGTTTCATTGGCCAGTTCCAAGTTTTTGATTATTTGCATTAGGGTGAAAAAGAATATTACTCTTTTCTTTACTATGGTGGCAGAACACGGACTTTAAACAAAAGGAAAATTTGAAACAAATTTATTTTACTCAACTTTTTGAGGTGGCCCACTTGATTTTTAAATAAATAATAATTCGAACGAAAACATGCAGAAATTGTCGAGTGTGATTTTTTTAATACTGAATATTTCTAAATCAAAAGAAAGTGCATTAAATTTTTGAAGTGAACCTCTTAGGAGGCGATGCAAAGTTTTGATTGAGTGCAATTTGATATTTATTTGGAGTAGATCGACATTTTTTTTTTTTGGATGCAACGGAAATACAAATACAAAGTATTGTAGTAGCATTTATTCAATAGCTTATTGTAGCACAATTAGGCAGAGTTCAGATTTTTTTCTTGACTTTTTCGGTACCACTTCTGTACTTTTTCAGGAACATTTCAGTCTAATTTTTGGATCTTTTTCGGGATCAATTGACGTTTTTTTTTTGATACCATTTCGTTGCTTTTTCTGGATTGTTGTCGCATAATTTCCGGATTGTTTCCGGGACTTTTTTTCGTCATAATTTCAGGAGCATTTCGATACTTTTCTGGAACTATTTTTTCCCAATAACCTGCTCCAAAAGAGTAAAAATTTGTTTACAAGAACCGGCAAATAGATCAGGGCTCTCACTCTGTAGTTCTATTCGAAACAAAATTTGTTCGCTTTCGAGTGATTCGTACTCTGTAAGAAATTTTCGAGTAGAACGCATTCATTGTTCGAGTTCCATTCTGTTCCATTTGGATTTGATTTATCCCCCTTTCTATTGTAGAAAATTTTGTACTCACTACTTCGAAAACATATGCCACAATGGTCGAAAGTTAGAAAATTCTATTCGACAACAATTTAGCAAACGGAAATCCACAAAAATGTATTTTATTATGATTATAATAAAACAATTAGTACTTTTTTCATCAAGAAGTAATTTTTATAGCAGAAAGAGTTAAGCAATCGTTGTTGACAGAAAATAATTATAGAATTCTAGGTAAAAATTTGGAAAAATTTAAGCAAAGAAATTTTTGGGATTAGATTATTTAAAAAAAATTAAATAAAATTTTATTTAATAAAAATAAATAAAAAAAAAAAATATAAATTACTTGTGCAAGGACTTACGTTCGAACCAGCAACCACACGCGTGGTAGTCGAGATTTTTATCACCTACGCTACTGCCACATATAAAAATGAGTTTAATACCGCACTTGAGACTTATGCCTGCTTATGCAGTGTTTTTGTATTTTGCTTTGCGCTTGAAATTTGTGAAACAATGATGCCTACTATTATGGATTAATTTCTAAAGTTAATTCTAACGAGCTACAGAGTGTCTATATGTGTATTAGAATCGCTTTTTGCTTTCGAGTAGAATATCCTTTCGAATAGAACTACAGAGTAAGGGCCCAGTTATTTGGGTAATGCGATTTATATGTATATTTTATTCGCCCAAAATGCCTCATTTGGTGCAGTGTAAATGTAGAATTACTTAAATTTTGTTCGAATAAAAAGAGTTTGTCCGCAAAGCTTATGATATTAGGAAGTCGCTCATATTCAAAGGAGTTTCGTTGTTTTAACTATTAATGGATAGTTTTAAGGAATAAAAAAGTTTTCTTAAAAGATTTATAAAAAATATCTTCGATATTTCCGCACAATATTGTTCTCCCTTTTTTTACATCATTAGATAATTTTTTTTGGCTGCTTATGTGGATACTTTATCATTAGGTTAAGAGCTGGTCAAAGCAAAAGTCCCGTGAGTTGGCTCGTTAGTTGTGAGTTCAGCCGCATGTTTGAGAATAAGCCGCTGCAACGAAGGGACAATTGGTAATTAGCACAGAAGAGTTCCCTATGCATACATATATACAGTTGTGTTCAATATAATAGTAGTGAAATTAAAATGGATATCCTTCGAACGAGTTTTTTGAGCGAGTTCTAACTTGCATTAAAACTGATTGCTCTACAAAACTGCGTACTCAAAAATTTGCTAGAAATTCTATCAAGAAATTTGAAGCTTTTGATGGCCAGTTTTCAAAGTTTAATTAACTTTCCTGAACTTTGTGTAAACTTTGAAATTTCCTTTTATGTGGTTTCTGTTCTGGAATTCGCTATATTTTAAATGAAAATTATCAAAAACACAACTTCTTTTTTTATCGTCGAACATTTGTATTACATAATTTGCAGCAAAATATTTTGGTTCGCTCCTCTTAGCCTTGAACCTTTTATTTTTTTGTTTGGTTTGTTATTTACTCCTTTATTGCTACCCTTATATTATTATGTTAGCGCTTATTTTTTTCTATAAATACCAACATTTTTCTCTTCTTTGGTTATTGTTGTTCTTGTGTTATGTTTTCCTGCAGTGATTTATTTTATTTTATTTTATACTCACATGTGTTTACCGTTATATTGTTATTATAACCTCATTCTGCCCTAATGTTAGCATCTTCCATTTTGAACCCCTTCTTTTGGTATTTGATATTGTTTGGTATTCAGTTTTGTTGGTGCTTGCAAGACATTCGTACAAACATAAACACAATGTAATAGACACTTTGTCCTTAAAAGTAACGATAATGACTTTGAAAGACAGCACACTCCACACCAAGGACCACGAAGACGCCAAGAGCGCAAAGTGTTTCTTTCTTTTTGGAATTCATTTACTTTAAGATTTGTTGTTGAATCATTTCAGCCACCTGACGCCTAATGTTAGCATTTGTGAACTCCTTTGTATCACCTTGTGTTGTATGGCAAATTAAGTTAAATCTGTTGCGTTTTTCTTGTGCCCCTTTTGATATCGTTTGTGTGCATTAGACTGTTTCGTGTTTTCTTCTAAAAACAGGTATGATATTTCCATACAAATTTCGAATTAGAAGAACTCTACAAACTTTTTTATTATGAACTACATAGTAAGCCCGTCCCGCTTCGCTGCGTCACAAAACTTATAATAGACTAACTCCGATTTAAATCATTATATCTCCCACACATACCAGATAAGATATGGAACTTAATTACATCGCTTATTGAAGCACTTTCATTTGATGCCCATATTGTACTAAACACATTTTGGGTCACCTTGGTCCACATATTGGTCGATATATCCGAAACTGGTGCGGATACAGAAACATATGATATTTTAAGTTAAATGTCTAGTAATATAACGGTAAAAGCTCCATTCAATTCCATTCAGCAGTTTTTGAGTGATGCTTGACTAAACATGCAGACAGACAGACAGAAAGGCAGACAAAAATTCTAAAAATGGTTGATTGATGGCTTCTACTGGCTCAATAATGATCCCTCCTATCGATTTTTCTTAAATATCTGCAATGTATAGACATCGACCTTTTACAATTTTATTATATGTAGAGATATGGGGGTAATAATATTAATATTGAGTAGTACATTCAAGTCGATACTTTAAGTTTTGTAGTCTCTTCACGAAAACTCTATCACAATGTTGCATTAAGCTACTTTTTTCCAAATTATTATTTTTCAAAACTGAGGTAACCAATAATGTACACCACTATTATTTTAGGCCACTTTCTTGTTTGTCTACCTTTACAATTGGAAGAAAGTTCTTTTCAGTCGATTTTTGAGTAGCTTGGCCTAAGCAAAAGATTTGAAATTTAGAGACACCAATCACAATTAAATACTAAAAGAAAATTCGCTCAAAACTAAACTATTGGCGATCGATTTCAAGTAACTTCCCGTTGAGCTAGATAGTTCATTACCCACAGACTATACAACAGAAACGCAATTTTTAGAATTTCTTGATGTATTTTGGACTCTTTTGACCAATTGTTACACAACTTTGCGCTACACTAGAGGCTCGAAACTTAGAAAATTAGTCATAACCGATGGCAGTGTAATATTTAGGAGCAGCGTTTAGTTAATTTAGAAAATGCGTGCGAAATGTGAGATCTTTCGATCGATTTATAAATAGGTTATAGCTAAAGCAGAGACTTGGAATTTTGAGCACACTCAATGCCTAAATGGTGAAAAATTTCAAAAGGCTAACCCCCATATTCATAAAAAATAAAATTTGGTTTTAAAGCTTTTAAAAATGACATTTCTATACAAATTTTGAATTATAAGAGCTGTTGGAGCGGATTATGCTTGCTGGTAGAATGCGGTGCGTATTATACTTAATACGCTAGTTCCAATTAAATACTAAAAAGAACACTTTTGACTAAATAACAACGTTTATTTTAATTATAAAATAAGATAGCACAAATGTATATACGCGCGGTGTAGTGGACTGTAAAAGAAGAAGTGTGAAAAATGGAATAGCAAAAATAGCAAGTGTCAAACTGCAACGAGAGTTGCCACTTAGGTATGATTCTAAGCACTAACCCTTAGTTGCACTTGTACGTAAAGATTTTATAATGTATGGAAAGCATAGAAATTCGAATATAATGTAATTATGTAGATTAGGCGCGAACAAGAGCTTCATAAACCAATTTAATTTTTTATGAATATGAGGTCAACAATATATACGAGGTGTGTTCAAAAAGTATCGCGAATTTTGTGTTTTTTCAAAAATTATTTATTTATTCATGAATATCTATTTTGTCCCCTTCAAAGTAATCCCCATGAGATATTATACACTTGTGCCAACGGTTTTTCCAATCTTCGAAGCACTTCAAAAAATAATTTTTTTGTATCTTGTTCAGCTCCTCCTTCGATGCCGTCTTTATCTCGTCAAGAGAAGCGTAACGTCGTCCTTTCATGGGCCTCTTTAGTTTAGGGAACAAGAAAAAGTCACAGGGGGCCAGATCTGGGGAATACGGTGGCTGCGGCATCATTAGTGTGTTGTTTTTGGCCAAAAAGTCGCGCACAAGCAACGATGCGTGAGCAGGGGCGTTATCGTGGTGCAAAAGCCAATTTTTGTTCTTCCACAAATCCGGGCGTTTTTGGCGGATTGCTTCTCGCAAATTGCGCATAACTTGCAGATAATATTCCGTATTGACCGTTCTTCCCTGTGGCAAGAACTCATGATGCACCAAGCCCCTGCAATCGAAGAAAACTGTCAGCAAAACTTTCACATTCGACCGAACTTGGCGCGCTTTTTTCGGTCTTGGTTCGTGCGGCAGCTTCCATTGAGATGATTGAGCTTTGGTTTCCACGTCATAACCATAAACCCAGGATTCGTCACCAGTTATGACCCTCTGGAGCAAATTTGGGTCGTCGCGGACAGAGTTTAACATCTCATTAGCAATGGTCATGCGATGCTGTTTTTGGTCACAATTGAGCAATTTTGGTACGAATTTCGCGTAAAAATCGAAGACGATCCAAAACACGTGCAAGCAAAGCAGCTGTCAACAATTAACTGAACATTCAAAATGGCCGAGCTTGTCGGCATAAGTGAGAGACATGAGTACCAACATAACGCCACAAAAAATTCGAAATTCGAATATACGTAACCAGCGAAAATTCAAAATTCGCGATACTTTTTAAACACACCTCGTATATATACTCGTATTCTTATATTATATAAGGAACAAAAATCACCATCAGACTCGTTCGAAAAAAGTGATTTTTGCTTATTGTTCGTATAAAAACTCCATGCCATATGTAGGCAAAAGTTTTTTTGAATCAGTCTAATGTACATACATACTTATATTTTGTGTAAAAAGTATGCGTTAGTTGGTGTTAGGAAGTTCTTCCCTAGAGTAGGCTAATTTGGTGTCAAATTTTTTTTTGTTTTTAAACCTAGGTCTGGGGTTGCCTTAATTTTTAAAATTAGTACTATAAAAGTTATCGTTATCGATTAACCAACAAAAGCATTCTCCACCGATAAAGACGAGAGCCAATTTTTTGTCTAATATGAATCCGGATGGTTCTGTTGCCTAGACTGGACTGTTGTGGAAACGACTGACCGTTTGAATTTTCCTACCCCGATTTCTTGAAATGTATAGCATTTAGCACCATGATATCTATATACAAAACTTATGTATATTGATATTTTTTTTCTTTAGAGATATATATTTTCATCTCGTTGAGTAGTCAAGATGCATTTCCATTTTCCAGGCAACCAATGAAAGGTGAAAATCCATGTCCTCTGCAATGAACGCCGTAGAATTAATAGATCTGCGTTCCTCCTGACTGCACGGCCTTCAACAGAATGTGAAGCTTGATGTGAAGGAAAAAAGCTTCATAAAAAGTTTATTGGGTTGGCGTGTACTGTATGTATACACTATAAGTTCCCAAAGCTTTATTTTAGCGTAACCTAGAAAAATAAGATATTAGTATTTAAGTATATTAGGATATAGTAAACATGGTGTTTCAATAAAAAAAAATATTCAGCTTTCATATCTGCAAGCATCTTGGTTTTTTTCTTCACCATGAAGTTCCGTTTCTTCTTCTAGTTATAAAACTTTATTTGCTCACCTTCGTAGTATTTTTGTATTTTCGAAAACTTTTTACACAGAACGCGTATGAGTAATATGAAAGAGCTAGCAGAGATTACCAATTATATGAACTTTTTTAATTTTTTCTATTTTGTGTTTATTGTTTACACTTGAAATTTAGGCCTTTACAAATAAAATGATAGTTTTGTTTACATGATATACTTAATTCGCAAAACATACTAATACGCACATAAATGAAAGAATAGCTAGGTGTGAAATTGAATAATGGCATTTACATTGAGATCAAAAAAAAATTTTACTCTTCAAAGATGGCCAAGCAACGCAATTTCCTACAAATCAAATAATGAAAAACAAACGCAAAAAGCAAATCTAACATAGCGGAATCATTTATGAAAATGCTACAGTAATATTTCTTTAAGAAAAATTATAAAAGTGCTTTAGAAAAATGTTCGCGCCGCTCCTATTTTGAATCCCGGTCCATTACCTTTGTCCACCTCATCATTAAACCATTGCTTCATAGCCGAAACATAGCCCTCATCCTTCGAACGATTCAAATAATATCCAATCATTGTATTCAAAAGCAATTGACCATCACGCGCTGTTTCCAAATCATTATTCATCATTGCATTCCATATTTGCCAACCCAACTCCGGACGTATGCTCAAAAATGTCATTAGTGCCGATTCAAAACCAACCATTAAGCCACAAGCCAACAAACGTGAATTGCCCATTATTATGATGCGTCCATCACGCAAACATGCCTCGCCATCATCCAGATCGCTACACACAAAATGTACGCCATAAAAGTTTGGTATTAACTCTTCGGCTAATCTACAAAATTCGGACATATTTACTGCAAAGGAAAGAGAGATATCGTATAAGCTTGTTATTCATGAGAATTGCAGTCGGATTTCAGCTTCGGATTATGAAGTTCGTAAAAATCTCTGAAAGAATATAAGATGCGCCTAAAAGCATGCAACAACTATAATCAGTCATATTAATTTCGGAATCTAATCTACGTAAATGTTGCATACATCGAGAAGCACCTGATATTTTATAGGTTTCCGGAAATAAAATTTAGAAAGCTTTAACCTTTTAATAATCATTAAAATTGAAAGTAATTGGTAATCAATCATAAAATGGATTCTCAAGAAAATAATTAATCAAACCGGTAATCATTACGATTAGTAATCATTATTTTATAGGTTTCCGGAAATAAAAGCTTGAACCAGACCTGTTAAATAATGATTACTAATCGTAATGATTACCGGTTTGATTAATTATTTTCTTGAGAATCCAGTTTATGATTGATTACCAATTACTTTCAATTTTAATGATTATTTTCCAATTAATTAAAAAAAGAATCATCATTTTTTACGATTATTAAAAACAATTCAAAAATAATCAAAAAAAAGTTGTTTTGATTACTTTAGATATTTTCTAATTCTTTTCAGTATTGTTGTAGAAGCACACAAATATTCACATCACCAATACTAAAAAAAAAATTATAAAAAATAATCAAAAATAGTCTAAAGTAATGAAAACACCTTTTTTTGATTATGTTTTATTTATTTTTTTTTTATTTTTTGAAATTTTTTTTTTTTTTTTTTCTAATCGTAATCATTTAATAATTGCCTTTTTTTGAAATACAATTAAAATAATCATTAGCAATTTAAACAAGGCGTCTAATTAATTGATTACTAATTACTAATCAAATTTAACAGGTCTGGCTTTAACTGGTGCTCTACTAGGTTATGCTTACGCCAGACGCCTGTGCTGGCCGGTAAATGATAATAAAAAAAAGGTCGTTCAGGACAATGTCTCGCCACCAAACGCATATAATTTGTTAGTTGCTCCACCGTTATGGGTTTGTAGAATAACTCGGGCAGACAGATGACGGCGTGTACACCCATTTGGTGCGCATGGTCAGCCATTACCAAGACATCGGGCAGTGGTGCGCCACCAATTTGTAAGAACATAATTAAATTATATTTTTGTGCCGCCTCCCACCAAACTTCGGCATTACGTATGCGCTCGGCCAAGCCCAAAGCAGGCCCCTCACCTGTGAAACCATTCACTGCAAAGAAGAAAATTTAAACAGTACTGCTATTCTGGAAAAAGCTGTCGCTAAAACTCGATCGGTAAAAGTCTATGGATTTCTCTCAGTCGCGCCAAAAAGAACTGCTGACTACTACCTAACAGAGACACTTATACTGTCTTTATTAGCTCTTGTCGTTCCTGATACAGGGAACCAGTCAAGAGAGGTACCCCTTGTGAAGTTAATGAAATCTGCAAAACAAAGATAGTGATTTCCTATCCGATTAGGTATAGAAAGTAACTACGGCGGCGATACTTCAGCAGGAACCTGCTTGAATTTAAGCTGCCAGATTAGGAAGCGGTCCGATAATTAAAACGGTTATTATTTGCACTCATTAACCGACTGACTACTATAAGGGTGTGTTACGCTGCGCGGCTTCACGGAATTGCGCTGATACCGATGTTGGCGTCACTGGCGCTGATACCTTTATTTGTGATTCCGTAACGCCATGATGCCAGTACCGCCAGAAACACTAAACTAATACAAAACACCGCTGTACTGGGATGGCGCTACTATTGCTTTTGAGTTGAAGGTGTTTCTGGCGCTGCTGGCGTCATGGCGTTACGGTATCAACACCAAAAACACCCAGCCTTAGACGACATGCGATTTATAATGACGGCCAATCATTTCTTTTCTTAATTAATTCTGGCCCGGAGTATACCTTTTTAAAACACAATCACCCTCTGCACATTGCATACTTTCAGGCGCGCATTTCATTCTTTTAGAAAACTTTGACGATTGAGTTTTAGCGTTAGCTTTTCCGAGATATGCATACACTTCAGTTTAAACCTACCCAATATGCCGTTAATCCGATTCGATTTTAGCCATTCTGCATAACGTTCAATGTGTCGCGTTTCCAAAGTTTGTTCGCTAATACAAAAATTTAAATTATTTAAAGCCATATACGTTGCTATTTTTTTTATATTTTATTTACTCATTGTTTTTGAAAGCAGTAAAAACGGGCGCCATTAATCCTTTGAAATCGAAAAATTTCACATGCCGCTTCTCGCTCGCATACGCTTTAACAACTCGCGATCGCGAACTTTGACGTGTTAATGTCCCTTCGGTCTCTTCTTGATAACGTTTCGCAACATACCGTTCGACTGTGCTATCGTTGGGTAATTTTGTGCGGTGACTATTTCCGTTGCCCAGCGTGACTGAATTTATGGAAATTTTTGAGAAAAAGCGAAAATCTATTTTGTTTTGCTATTCCTTCCCAAACCCATTTGTCATAGCAGAAAAGAGTGTTATAAAGAAATTTGAAAGATTATTTTACGAGTAGAAATTGTCGATTGAAGTCTGCATGCCGAAAACTTACCGGATAAACTTACTTAATATTGATTACTAATCGTAATGATTACCGGTTTCATTAATTACTTTCTTGAGAATTCATGTAATGATTGATTTTTAATAATTATTTTCCAACTAATAAAAAAAAACAAAAAAAATCATGATTTTTTACGATTAATAAAAAAATAATCAAAATATACACATCACCAATACAGAAAAAAATCAAAAATTATCAAAAAAATCAATCCTATTTCGACAACAGTAACATGCCCGAAGGACTTTTCTTCATTCGCTTTCTAAACCAATCCAAATAAACCATTTTTGTTTCACAGTCCCATCCCATCAAACATGACAGAGAAAAAATATGATTGCAGTCTGGGCTTAAAAAACTACATTCATATCATGCCATGGTAAGCCAACCAACCCTTTGCATCACATTTAAGGAGCTTGTTTTCCTACCTAACCTTCTAAAATTTTGGGAAGAACACCTAGCCACCATGGTCAAGATGTATTGTGGAACTCGTTTTTCTTCTCCACCAGGTTACAGATTTAAGAGTTTTTTATTTTTTCTTCAAAGTTTTCTTGAGCTCTTGCCGGTCTGAGTACGCTGCTCAACTGTTCTAATAACACGACCTGTTCGTTAGGCCATGGTACAAATATTTCGTCAGAGTTAGTGTTGGCGTCGACCTTTTGAAGCGTCGACCTTTTTCTTGTACTTGAAGTATTCTGGCCGTTTTTTTGGATGTTTGCTGGACTCCGTTGTTTTCAAACATGTGATTAGCGAAGTTAAATTCTGTTCATGGCGGAACTAGTAAAGGATCCATACATAAACTTTGCATGTATTTTGTTTTTGTAATTTGTGTCAAAATCGCACTGAGAAATAAGTGTACTGTCAGAATTCCAGAAAAAAATTCAAATCTGCTGGTTTAATAACTAGGGCTCTTGTTTACAATCGATTATCCGACCAATCGATTAGTCGAATAGCAACTATTGAGCTGTTTGAAAGTCGAATAACAAATTTTCGGTTTCGACTAATCGAATTAAAATAAAAATAAAAAATTCAACATTTTCTATAGTTGCACGCATGTTTATGAAGGTGATGGAACTCAGTTCCATTGTCAATAAAAAACACAACGAGTCGAATGCACACAACTAGTCGATTAGTGATAATCCATTACTTTTTGAAACAACTACTTCAAATCGATTAATCGACTATTCGATTACCAAGAGCTCTACTAATAACACGACTTGCATTATTGGATCATGATTCTGGTATTGTGCAATATTGGTTCTTAAAGTTATGTTTTGTTTTTGAAAAGTATTCAAACTATATGTCGTTTTTTCGTGTATCTCATTGCCGTGAAAATATTTATGTTTTTCTCTAGTTTTCCTCTTTTTCGTGATCCTTGCTTCCTTCGAAGCTTATTGTTGTGATCTTACACGCGTTTTATTGTATGTGCAAACAATATAAATTAAGGTATATTTAAAATTAAAAGTCAATTATAATTAAAGAAGAATTAAATGTGTTAAAGAATATAATAAGAATCTGCATCGGTCGATGGTCGCCTTCGTACTCGTCGTTAATATGATTTTCTGTCAAAAATGTTGCGCTTTGTTGACAGCGTTGCCAGTATGGTTTATTATTGGATAAAATCCAGTGCCTTTTTTGTATTCATTGTTTGTTTCTATGTTTTATATACTGTTAAGTTAACTCCTGTATGCCTCCTGTGTGAGGGCTTTGTTTGGAGTCTGTCCGCTAATTGCCTCATAGCTGCATTTTTGTGCTATTGAGGATGGTTTGACGTAGAACGTATTATACTCGTAGTGTCTGTGGCAGTTGGTTTCTTATAAATGTCACAGTTGAACTTATATGTGAGTTAATCTATCCATATCGTTAGATCCAGATAGTTCATTCCTCCATCTTTTTTAATTAGTTTTTAAAATTCGTTACTCGTTGCCGTCAGTCATGGGGCAGATGATGTCATTAACGTACCCAGCGCAAAGCCTAAATTGGTTTGGAATTCCTGCATACATTGTCAAGTATTGTTCTTTTGACTATATCCACTGCCTCTGACAGCGGTATCGATGGGTATAAGTCCTTTTTGTCAAACGATACGATCGTGCGGTTCTTTGTGAGTTACACGGCATCAAGTCTGTCGATTAGTTCGGTCCTATTACTAGTTGTGTTCGTAGCCTAACTTCAGAAGGTCCTTTAAAATCGTCTTCAGATGTTTGAATAGTTTACCTGTTCCTCAAAAGATGTCTGGAGTTAACGTAAAGAAAGATCAAAAGGTTGATAGTGAGAAGCGAAATGAGTAATTTCCGCAGATCAAAAAACTAGCTGTTTGATTTATTGCTCTTTGTGGCAGCTTATCTCGAAGAGAAAGTCGCTTTGACAGCTCCCGGAGGTCGTGTGTAAATCTAAGTCAAGTACTCACTTAGTCTTTAATTTCAAAATCTCACCACATTCACATCAAGTCCAATAAGTCCTAAAAATACTTTGTACATTACTGAAGTACACTTGGTAATGACAAAGAATATTATTTTAAAACAAAAATTTTTAAAACAGTGCTCAAACTACTCTTTTTTTTCAACAGACAAAAATGTTAAGAAACACGCAGGCGGAATCGTCCTTAATTCGTCTTCCAGTGGACTTTAGGGGTTTATTCGCGCCAGTCTTTACGTGTTTCCAGAGCAATGAGTAAGTTTGTTTGTTGAAGCCTTGCGTGGCGCTCAAAGACAACTAACACTGTTTTTGTATTTCAAAAGGCAACAAACCTTACAATTGAATTACATCAAGGAATATGCGGAATGGCTCAAAATGAACGGTATAAAAGGTGTACTAGGTGGGTGCTCTAATTGCTGATGCTGCCCTCAGTATATTGACTAATTTTTTGTCCACTAGTAAATAGCACCATTGGTGAGGGACCGGCTTTGGGTTTGGTAGAGCGTAAATTGAATGCTGAAGCTTGGAGTAAGGCTTGTAAAAAGAATGGATTGATCATGTTATTGCAAATTGGTGGCGCACCAATGCCAGATGTCTTGGATTTGGCACGTCACGCTAATGGCCTGCATATTCATGGCGTCGTCTGTATACCTGAACTATTTTACGTACCAAGCAATCTGGAGCAATTAGTAGGCTTTTGTAGGATCGTAGCTTCAAAATGTGAACAATTGGCATTCTTTTACTATCATCTGCCGAAATATACGAAAGTCAATTGTGAGTACGCGGTTTTGGAAAGCGCCATTACTGAAAATTATATACGCCTAAAAGTATGCAATGCTTATAATGCGTTTCCATTCTTATTTGCGGAAGTAATCAGCTTAATGTAAGCGCCAAACCAAAATTCTAACAGCATGACTGCCG
This sequence comes from Merzomyia westermanni, assembly GCA_949987695.1. Taxonomy (NCBI): domain Eukaryota; kingdom Metazoa; phylum Arthropoda; class Insecta; order Diptera; family Tephritidae; genus Merzomyia; species Merzomyia westermanni. The sequence continues at coordinate 185,403,072 of OX465289.1, forward strand.
CTACCACGTTGTATATTTTGCATGCTTTCAGGCGCAACAGTTATTATTTAAAAAGCACTTGGAAGTGTTGCATTTTGGGAAATAATACCTGCATAAAATCTTGTGGCTAATCTCTAAAGCAAGCGACCCGCGAATAATCCCTTTAGTCTAGTTGGCTATAATTCAGTATACATAAGTAAATTTTTATTTGTGTAGCACACTCATAGGAGGAAAGTCAATTTTAGTTTTTGTAGCATACTTATAGGAGTTAAATGTACCTTTTTGGGTAGAAAGTGGATAAACCTTTCGTACCCGTTCGGATATAAATGGGTACAATTGGTCTCTCATAGGATATGCTCAAACAAATGTGAACAATACAACCCATACAAAGTGATCAGAACTGGCATTAGTCGCATCCTCTTCTGCCACTCATCCCGGATGCGTCCTAGATTAATCGCATTTTTTGCAGGGAACCCTATCAACACTGGCTAAACGTTTCTCTCTCTGTTTCCAAACAATTTTTTACTAGCACATATTTAGGGAATTTGTATGCCACAACCGTTTAGAAGAATAATATTATTTAATTTTTTTAGTTGATATGGCAGAATTTTGTAAGCGTGCTGAAAAGGTTATACCAAATTTTTGCGGTCTAAAATTTTCACAGAGCGAACTGGTAACGGCTTTCAAGTGTAAGGGGGAAAATCGTACCATACTAATTGGTGATTCGAAAATGCTCTCTAGTGGTATGTTTTTCGGTTTCGAAACAGCCATTATGACTGTTGCAAATATGGAGCCATTACTAATGGGCGAAATTTATGATGCGATGATTGATAAGGATTTGAAAACGGCTAGATCGAAACAAATTTATTTAAATCGTCTCATTAGACATCACGTAACGAAGGGCCACGATACTTGGGTGTCTGATATGAAAAAATGGTTTAATACGAAAATGTTGTCGGATGACGGATGCGGCATACATGTTGGACCACCGCGTCGATTTTTTCATGATCATTCCTATATGTAAATTTGAATCACTTACTCAATTTTGCTTATGTTATTGTTGTTTTGAAATAAAAGCTATTTATATTACAAATATTCGCATGTTTTCTTGCATAGTTTTGAGAACAAAATAAACTGAGGGAAGGTAGACTTATCAACAGGCTTCGCTGGACAACCCTTTGTGGATTTTAGTCCCTTCTTACGACAGGCATACCTACCTCTGGCATATTCTAACCCCCTAACCCGCAGTGGTCCCAATTGATTACGTGGATGCACATAAATCCGGTTCCCTCTGTTATTTGAGCCAGACTATGTTGGCTCGTCCGCCTCATTACAAGCTATTGGAATATCAGCTCTCTAAATGCGGACTTACAAAGTTATACAAAGTTTATTGAACTCTAAGCAACAATAGCAATTCTGACAATTTTCAATGGAATTATAGATTTGTGTGCATGTCATTGAGAATCCGAAATTTCATTACGAAATCATAAACCCAGGAGCTTCTGAACAAGAAGTGAACAACTATGGAGGATACAGATCTCACAAAATTGGAAGGTTTCTTGGTGCCTGTCTTTACATGCTTTAGAGAAAATGAGTAAGATCTTGTACTTAAGGATTTCTTAAATTTGCTTAATCCCAAAATCTTTGCAGACGTAGAAGTTTGAATTTAGATACCATAGATAACTACGCGGTTTGGGTGAAGACTATAGGGGCGAAGGGAGTACTGGGTTGGTAAACAAAGAAACATCTTAAAATTGCTCTAGATTCTTACATCTTCTTGGTCCCACAACAGTGAATAGCATTACCGGCGAAGGTCCGATTTTAGGCAAAGACGAACGTCAATTACATGCAGAAGCTTGGAGTTTGGCTTGTCAGAAATGGAATTTAATAATGCTCTTACAAGTGGGCGGTGCACCCTTACCCGATGTGATCGATATAGCACGTCATGCCAGTACTTTGCCTATACAGGGTATCATATGTATACCAGAACTATTCTATAAACCAAACAACGTGGAACAATTGTTGGGATATTGTAAAATTGTTGCCAGGAATTGCAGTAATCATCCATTTCTCTATTATCATTTGCCAAAATTGACGGGCTTATATTGTAAGTGATTAGGGGTGCCTATTGAGGATGAGTAGAGGTTAACCTAATACGTTGCTAAATATTTACTTTAAAAACGCTTTGCCTCGGAATTCTGTTGTACAACACACTTCCCAAGTATTTGTATTTAAAACGAACGCTATCTGTATAAATTCAATAACTGAGATAAGGAAAATTCTTGATTGAGGGGTTCTTAAAACAAAATTTGAGATAGGGCTTTTTAAAACGAATTCTGAGAAAGCGTGAATAAAATTCGCTAGCAGCGCGTTTAATAATTGCCATCCGAGAGCGCGTGATGTTTCTCTGAGTCATTGATATACCTTTCATAACCCAATTAATCTTCCCTTTCCTAGTTGACATGCAAGAATTTTGCCAACTCGCCGACGTTACTATACCCAATTTTGTCGGATTGGAATGGTCGCATTCCGATCTCGCTATGGCTGTGAAATGTATCACCCCCAATCGTGTTATTATACTTAGCGATTCCCGTTTTCTTTCAAGTGCTCTTTTACTCGGTTTCAAGACGTTTTGTATGGCGGCCTTTAATATGGTGCCCGAATTGATGACAACCATTTATAATGCAATTGAGGATAGAAACATCAAAAGAGCCAAAGATGAACAAAAGCGTTTGAATTCAATGATACGTGATAAAACTTTGAAGTTTAAAAGAACGAATTGGGTTAAGGCTATGAAATATTGGTTCAATGAATCGCTAAGGAGTCCAAGTGGTCCATCATTTACCGTAGGTAATGCTCGTAAGCTTTATTAAGATATGATTGTTAGGGATTTTGATTTGATTTGATTCGAAGTGATTTCTTCCAAGATTTTGTATGAATATTGATAAACTAGTTCGGCCTTAAAAGTTTAGTCAAACATTAAATTTATTCAATATTCGTACAAACTTTCCTTAAATTTATTCAATATTCGTACAAACTTTCCTTAATGAATTCCTTCCACTAACTTTTAAACTTAACTAAACCATTTTTATAGAATTTTACTTCCCGTTTTATTATTTGTAATGTACTTATGTATGCTGTAACAATGTATAAAATGTAATTTTACAATTCGTTTTTATGTGATGATTTCAAAATTTAACTGATATGCTAACCATAATTTTGTGTTTCAATGCAAACTTAAATTATTTCACAAAAAACAATGCATGGTATTAGCGAATTTTGACATGGTAATAACGTTATTTTTCGCACAAACTCTAATTACGCTTACAATATAAAATAAGTAAAAAAACATATGAATAAAACTATAATATAAAAGTATGTGTATGAAAAATTTTTATGAAATATGGAAATAAAATTGGTGAATGCATGCAGGTGGGTAGTTTTAAGAACAATGTTCAAATAATAAAAATACATACTAAATCGTTAATTGACAAGCAAATACAAAAAGAGTATGGCGCCATTTTTTATACCAAATAAAAGTCTTAAATATAAAATCAGAATACTGACGACATCGTCTAGCAATGTCCAGTTCCGATGTTGTGTACATATGATCCGCTCAATCTTTTTAGCATGTTAGATGGTATCCTACACAAACACATTTTCTCTTTGATACGCCTTGTGCTGTAGAACACTTAAAATGAATAACCACCTTCGGGAGTTTTTGATTGACCTGCATTGAACTCGAGCGCACCATTAACTTCTTGTGGCGCCAATTCTGCTTCAGTTTCATCACCATTGCTGAAGTATGTGTCAACCAAAGCAAAAGCTTTTTTGTAGATCTCTTCGTTTTCATGCTCTTGTAATTTTTCCAATTTATCCAGGCCGCCCATCTCTTCGACCATCAAACAAAGATTCTCTGTGCCGCCCAACTTTTCCGCTAATACAAATAGATTGGTAATTCCAGAGAGTACAACCTTAACAGTACGCGGATCCTTTGCATCAAGCAAATCACAGAATGGTTTCAGTATTTGGTACTTTTCAATTAGATCAATTATTTGTTCCGGTGTGCCACTTGTTGTTGTGTTTGTAACGGCCCATGCAGCTTCTTTTTGTGATTTAAAATCGCCCTTCTCTAGTACTTGACGTATTTGAGCGAAAAGACCTAATTTTTGGGGAATAAAATGTTAAGAAAATGGTTAAGATTTTGTTGATAATGTAATTAGTAGAAGTCACAGTAGGATTTTTTAAAAGCTCATGAAGAGAGAAGCTCCATACACATCTCCCTCATTTGGATAAAAGGTATAAGACCTTCGGCACAGTCAAAGGCAGTTACTTGTTTAAATTTGAAACCAAAAGTATATAAAACCTGTACTCAATAAGCAGCTCCTTGGGATTTTCAGGCGTTCTATACTTCACCTCGTTTTCAGATATTGCTCAAAAACTAGAACTCCACGCAGTTCTTTAGCTGTGTAAATTAAATAGATTAAACTTTACAAGGCCGAATGACCTAAGAGGAAAGCCAGTAGTAGGTCTGCCTTAACGCATTCGGCACAGGCAAAGACAGTCTTGATATTACTTGTTAAAAGTTGTTGTTGTTGTTGTTGTAACGACAAAAACACTCCCCGAAGGTTTTGGGGGTTGCTGTCGAAGTGACAGTCCTTGGCCGGATATGAATTTGGTACGCTCCGGTACTCCCTTGCGGTACTGCCCGACTGTCGTGGTAGCGATTTGGTATGACCAGAGGAACCTTCTAGGTCATGTCACCCCTCCTTCCGTAAGGAAGGAGAGATGGGTAATGAGAGGTGAGAGGCATCATATCCGTAGATCAACCATCGAGTTGCACGTCATTACCTTTGTGCATATTAGTCGCCTCTTACGACCGGTATGCCTACCTCGGGCATATTCTAAACCCCTAACCCGCAGGGGGTTTGTTAAAAGTTTTATATATTTGACTAAAACGAAAAAAACTAAATATAACTTTTAGCCACATTATCGACTGATATTAATATCCTAATCGATAGGTGGCTACCTCTGGTCATACCGCAATAAAGAACTTAAAAATAGCCTACATTTGAAGACTCAACTTAAAGCAGTAGTTGAGTGGCCCATTTACCTACATTGATATTACATGACAATGTATTTTAGAGAAAATTACACTATTAATCTACTTAACTTATCCCTTTTTTGTTTAATTAAATTTTAAGAAGTTTTAATTTTCTGAACACCGCGCTAAAACCCAATTTTTTTTTTTTTTTTGTGGCTTTAAGTACTTCTGATTAGGCGGGGATGTTCTCTTGTCCCTCAAAGTGCCGGTTATATCATACACTAGTTTTTTGTTTTGTAGACTATTTAGCTATCTGTTTTGAGACCTCGGTCCTGTGGATTTTAGCCTTGCAAATGTTTTTAATAATATTGATTTTAGGTTATAAATTTTTGTCCTACTTTGTTCACAATATAAATCATATTTTGGTGTTGTTCTGTTCAATTTATTTGTTGTTTCAGATCCGTGCTGGTATAAATTCGCCTTGGTTGATCTTTTCTGTTATTTCTTTATGTGTGTGTGACCACAGTTTTTGATGGCAGGGATTTATTGTTCTTATTTGTCAGGTTTTTCTGCAAATTTTTTAGGTTGTTTTGTTAGAAAGCCGTTTTCATTCCATTTTTTGGAATTAACATTAATATGCGTGTTATATCCGGTTATGTTTGGTATTTCTTATGTTTTTATGTGCAGGTTTTTTTTTTTGCAATTTTTTGTTAGAAAGCCATTTTTTGTTAGAAAGCCATTTTTCTTCCATTAGTTGGATTTTGTTATAGATAGTGTGTTATGTCCACTTTGATTTGTACGTAAATTTGATTTTTGTTCGTTTGATTGGTAAAAATGATTGGTCGCCTAGAACCCTGTTTTTGTCGGTGTAAATTGTTCTGGTCCTACATCGGAGTAAAGTGTAAGTTTTAATGTATTTGTCCGTATAAATGACACATGCCCTGTAGTGTAAATTCTTCGACTTTGGTTTACTTGTGTTTACATATATTTAATTTTTATCTATTTTTCATGTTAAAAGAATCCAATTTAATTGGAGTTGAATTTCTTATTAAGTACATTTTTGTTTTCTTCGTGAACTAAGTTTTTTCCCCCCGTTGTTTTAACAGTAACCGATGTCCCGTTTTCGAGATTTTTATATTCTTCATACACGAAATTTTGTACGGTCTTAATTTGACGACACTCAAAAGCGAGGTGAAACCAAATTTAGCAAGATGAAATGAAAGTAATTCATTAGGTATGTCTGCCATTCATTTGGTTTATTGTGAACGATTTCTCTTCACTCATACAAATGTTTAAAGTCTACTCCGTGTTGGATTGAGTTGGGTTTTGTTCATTATACATCAATTTCTATACTAAATAGAACAAAAATTAAAAACTAAGTACTCAATCATAGAAAAAAACATAAAAATAGATACTCTATATGTAACCAACATAGTGGCAAACCAACAACAAATGTTCATTCATATAGCTACTAAGCAAATATCCAAAGCAAGTAACTTTTCAAAAATTCCGCATTCAAGTCCTTCATCATTCTCTACAAGTGTTTGGTTTTACAAAGAGCACATAAATGAAAGAAAAACAAGAAACAAAATAGGAGCAAGTACATAGTAGCTACTGAAGACATACATATTTACAAAAGTATATAAATTGCAAACAGACTTACCCGCATCGATAACGGCCTGAATCTGCTTTTGATTTCCGGCTGTGATATTACTAACCGTCCAAGCGGCCTCCTTTACAATATTATTCTTCTGATGTTGCAGCAAAACACCCAAACGAGGCAAACCGCCAGCAGCAATAACTGCGTCCGTCTGTCATATTGTGTTGAGTTGTTTTTTGGTTGTTGGTGACACCAAGTAGTTGGAATTAAATTTTACGCAGGTATAGACAGAAAATGTCCAGCGGCGATAGTAAATACCATAAACACAAAGTAAGCAAGTAAGGACGAAAAAGATGAAAATACAACATGATGATGATGTGTATGTATAAAATAAAAGTATATATTTTAGTATTTTATGTGCAAATATGCAAATGAAATTTTGCCAAATGCCAAAAGGTATGCAAATAAATAAATGAAAAAAATCAAATAAAAAACGTTACTACAAATGCGCGACTTAAAACTATGCACTACCCCAAAAGGTTGGAAATTTGGGTGTCAATAAGATAGCAGCAGGTGATAACTAGGTCTTACAAATTGAAATTTAAAAGTGGCACTTAAAAAACGTGACAAGATGAAAACAGTTAGGACAGACAGAGAACTAACTAGCAAGCAAGAAACTAAGTTCGCAGTTTAGACAATTTGTGTATAAAAAATATTTCTTCGTAATTTTCTACAAAATGTCAAGATCTACAAGTTTTGAGCTACTTCGTGGAGGCCTCTGTGGGGCAGAAATATTTAGCACTAGCGAGTAGCGACCCTGCGATTTAGGGGGTTAGAATATGCCCGATTTAGGTATACCACTTGTTGTTGTAACGACAAAAACACTCCCTGAAGGTTTTGGGGAGTGCTATCGAAATAGTGGTAGCGATTTGGTATGACCTGTGAAACTTACCGGTCGTAAGAGGCGGCTAATATGCACAAAGGTAATGACGTGCAACTCCATGGTTGATCTACGCATATGATGCCTATCACCTCTCATTACCTATATTTTCCTACGATGGAGGGGTGACATGCCCTAGAATGTTGCACTGGTCATACCAAATCGCTACCACGACAGTCGGGATCGTACCGGGTTCATATCCGGCAAAGGATTGTCCTTCTGACAACACTTCCAAAAACCTTCGTTAAAAATATAACAACAACCTCATTCGGAAGAACTCTTTCTCTAGCGTAAGAAAAACTTTGTTGGCTGCTGATGAGTGAACTAAAATATACCATTTTCAATTTCATTTACTGAAGAGAATAAAACACAGTTTTATGCGGAATTCAAATTTGTATGTAAAACTTTTATATTTCCTGCTTACCCAGCTACTTTTGCAAACGCTTAGCAACAAAAATTGGTAAAACCATGCATCTTTGCAAATGTGATATATTAAGCTACTTTACCTCCGCATGATAAGTGCAGTGAAAATGGAAATAAAAACAACTATAATTTCTTCATCAAATAACAATCCTAAAAACAATTCCACCAGGTATAAAGCAATATTTTCAACGCGATTTCCGGCACAGCAACTAGCTACTTGTCCCATCACCTGTTTGCCTACTAGCTCCCACTATCATCTACTACTACAACTGCCTTCATCAGCATGCTAATCCCAAAATCCACAGTGAAAATTCGTAAATATTCATTTTCCATTTGTGAACTTAACAGATTATGCAGTACCAACAGCAACATCAATGGCGTAGTCCAATCTCAGCCCCAACCTCAACCCAAACAGCAAATGGATTTTAGCCGACGCGTACACTTACACAAAACTGAAACATAGCTTCATTAGCTGGAAAACAGAAAAGTATGAGCAGGTTGCCTTAGCCGCAGTGAACACTTATTTCTCCCTTTTCCTACTTTTACTATATCGCAATTTTAATGCGGATCTGTGTCAAGTAATCGACGCCAACTTTGGGATTCATATGCAAATTTATGCATAGTAATGTAAAAACGACTTAAATCGACTTAGCATAATGCAAAGGGTGTATGATGTAGAGAGGGTACGTGATGTCAGTGCAGTCAGACTTTCGCAATGATATAAATGAGATTATAGCCAAAAATATGCATGCTGCAACAGATGCTAGTTTGTAAAAAGCAACTAAAAATTTAACTAAAGGCAGCTTAAGTAGTGTGCAAGCAAGTGATAGTAGTTTTCAATTTTGGTTTTAAAACGAAAATCTTATGTTGTTCTTGATACAAGCTTATGCATACAATAAGTGATACACAATGTAAATGTGCAATTCCTAATCTTCTTGATCAATTTGCACTCACCTGAAGATCCGTACCAGTGACAATATTACCAACGCTACGTAGTGCTGGTACTATAATTGAGGGCTCATCAGAACCAAGTAATGAAACTAAGCGTGTCACTGCACCAGTATCGACTACTGCTTGTATTTTTTGATTTTCATCATCCGTCACATACGATAAGGCCCAACAAGCATCAGCTAACACTTGTACATCTGAACCCAAGAGCAATTGTGATAGCACAGACAGCAAACGTTTAATCTCATCAAATGGTGGCGATGGATTCTTATTACGGCACAAATTCGACATTAACCAAACAATGTTGCGTAAAAAAGAGAGTGGTGTTTCATTGCTGATTAAACCAAGTATACCATCAACAACATTATGTTGTATAACAATATCACGTGCTACTGCACCATCACCGGCTATATTGCCCAAAGCCCATACAGCTTGCTCGGCTAAATTTATAGACTTGGATTTGAGTAGTTCAACGAAATGTGGTACAGCATTTTGTTCGATAACGCAACGTGTTTGTTCTGAAGTACCAGAAGCGATATTTGTGAGCGCCCAAGCAGCTTCGAATTGTAACACAGGGCTGTTGAAGGATGGAAGGTGGCAAAGGAAGATAAAGCAAAGCAAAATTTGTAACAAGGAAATGTTTCGCATTAAATGAATTGGTCTTACTTTGTAGTATTTTGCAGGAAACGTATACAAATGGGCACTATGCCATGTCCTATCATTAAATCAATAGGTGGATTACGTTCACGACTAAGCATTTTACGTGCCGATTGCATGCCAAGAAATTGACGCTCGACATCTGCACTATTCATAGCTGTAACAATTTCATCAATGGTTAAATGCGCTGGAGATTGATTATTGGATTCTTTTAGTGGTGACACAATATCCTCCTCCGTAATGTTACGACGCTTGAAGAGCTGGTCTTCTTTCTTTGATTTACGCAATTCGACGGTGACCTCATGACGACGCATGCGTGACTCCTGTGAAGCAAATATTGATTTATAATTATAAATGCATTTTTAGAAAAAAATATAAAAGAACAAATATTACCTGTGTGTTGATTGAGTTGCTCTTGTAGGAGTTTTGACGTGGTGCATCAGGTTTGCTCATTTTGATGCTTTCGAAATGTAAGGGAGTATGGGATGGAACAAATGACGCTGAAAATTTGATGACTATTTTTTATTTTCTTCTGTTTGTTTATAGAAGTAAAATTTTATTTTAATATCTAAATGTTTAAAGTCCCTGAACTTTCTGGATAGTTAATATATGTATATGCAAAGAACGTTTGGTATATGTGTGTATTTCTTATTGCAATGTCCTGTTAATCCAATAAGTACAATAGAATAATGGTAAATCAGGTAGAATATAAGCGGCGCACATGTGCTGCAGGTACCCACAATTCAGCAAATTACTTAAAATAATTATTTCTTCACAAGTATACTACTATATATATAGGTATATTGCCATTAGCTTACGTTTTGCCTTAAATATATTTCGCTCCACGAATTAGCTCGGTTTCCACAAAACAAAGGATCGGATCACAGCTGCTTTTTTAATGCAATTGAAGCCGTGGTTTTTCTTAAGATTTTAACTCCTTCACATGCAAAAAAACTGAAGCACTTTAACTTTCTTCAGTTGTTATTTAAACCGTCAATTTAACGCAAAATGATTACTTAAAAACTTATTGTTAAAATAAAACACAGTACGTTCCTTCTTTCCTTCGTGTGCTTGCAATGCTTCGCTAAAAATGCCGTTTGAAAATTTTAAATTTTCGTCCTCACACGATCGGCACTGTGTTGTGGAGACTTTTTAATATTTGACTTTTGTTTCTGTAGTTGAAATAAAAGCAAAAAGGCGCTAAATTTTTGTCGGAGGGCGTTCACTGTTGGTGCGAGGTATGCAAATAGCTGGGTAATCAAAATTGCTCAATTTAGCACGCGGATTTGTTGCTGTGAAGTTTCGAACAAAATAATAGAATGCCTTGCTATCTCACTCTCACTTTAGCGAAGAGAAGGTTGCGAAGCATATAAATAATAAAACTCTCCACAGGGCGAAGTTGGCTGCTGTGGAAGCGTAAGCATGGTTGTATTCGAATGTAATTCTTTACATCCGACGTCAACTGATAAAAATCATCGAAAAATGTTGTGGAGGTATCAAAATATGCTTTTCGGCCCTGACAACAATAGTGATATTGTCAAAAAAAATAACCCTTAGGCGGCACTTAACTATTGTCGTCGATTACCAAGAACAGCCGGTTCTATCGCACCGGAATGACCCGGGTTTTCTCACCCGGCCAAGGGCTGTTATTTCAGTGTAACCCTGTCCAATCTGTCCCGTCCCACCCTTAAATTGTCGTCCTCGGAGCAAACCCTTGCAGCTGGGTTGCTCCATTGTCTCTTGTTACGGGCTGGGGTCGAACCCAACCCTGGACCAAGAGACTGGATCTGCTGCGTTTGCTGGAAGAAAATTTATATTAAACGGTCGTATTCGGTACAATGCGCCAAGTGTAAGAGATGGTTACATAAATCTGGATGTTCAGGGCTTAACCCTGCCATCCACAGACCCCGTACTTTCTTTAGTACTTTTGAGGCACCTTGCTGTACACGTCCTAGGACGTCCCGCGGTATCCGCCGCTCTGGCACTCCCTTACCGCCTCTAACTACTTCCAATAGTCACAATAGTGGCTCAGTCTACACGACTGGCAGCACCGCTGCCATCCCTGCCTCACCCACTCCCGACTGTCGCTCACGCACGCCAGCGTCTCCATCTCACACGGCCGCTCAACACTCCTACTCCCCCCGGAATAGGTCAGATATGAGCATCGCCGAGCGTCAGTCCCCTCTGTCTCTGCCCCTAATGCCCCCCCCTGCTTCCAGCCTGCACGTGGGTCAGGAACACCACCTCCTAGTACCTTTCACTACGTGCACCGTTTGTCGGCAAAGATTGTATACGCCTGCGACATCGGTCAAGTGCAACAGTTGCCTTGGCCTGTGTCACACCCTTATGTGGTCTGGGCTCGCAAACGGCAACCTTTGGACGGATTCGTTCATAGCCCCCTGTTGCAGTACACAGCCGCCCTCCACGCCAGACAACATCGGCCATGGCGCTGTCAACTCTAGACTGCGACATAGTTTAGGCCTTAGCCTACCTCCACCTAGGCAAACGCATCCGTCCCTCACGCCTGGTATGTCCCCCGCCTTCCCTCCTACACACTTCAAAATTCTGCAGCTGAACTGTAACGGATTAGCTGGAAAGATCGCGGAGATAACTGACTTTATGAAGACGCACAACATCAAAATCGCCGCGATACAAGAGACAAAACTGAACACGAGATCGGACTTACGAACTTGTGATGGGTATAATGTACATCGTAAAGACCGTCCCAGCGGTCTTGGGGTGGCCTTGCGTTCATTACACATCACTCTGTACAATACAATCTATTTTCCCCTGACGTCGACCCCAGGGACTCTACCTTAGAATGCCAAGGCATAGCAGTCCGGTCAGGAGACGCCGACCTGCAAATCATAAACATCTATATTCCTCCTGTCACGTGTTGTCCTAGAGATTATCATCCCGACATTAGTGCGTTGCTAAGGGGCGATAACCGCCTAATCTTAGGCGACTTCAACGCACATCACGATCTCTGGCACTCCAACTTGCCAGCAGACAGTAGAGGACAGGCAATTGCAGACCAAATAGATAACTCAGCATTCTGTACAGTCAATGGAGATGCCCCCACCAGGGTGGCAGGTAACTGTCACAGCTCGCCAGACATCTCCATAACGAGCGCGGGCCTTATTAACTTTGTCATCTGGCGACCGATGCTTACATTAACTTCAGACCACCTACCCATTTTACTCTCTGTTGAACGACCGACCGACTTCATAACGACTGATAAAATAACATACATCAACTTCACCAAAGCGGACTGGGACCGCTTTACTGAATATACAGAGCGCTCATTCGCTGCCTTACCCACTCCAACGGACGTACGCAAAGGTGAACGAGAGTTTCGCAAGATCATTGATTCAGCCTCATGCCGCTTTATTCCTGCTGGCAGAATACCAGAAATTCGTCCGAATTTCCCGGCAGAAGCTGCGGCGATGGCAAGAGAACGTGACCAAGTGAGACTTATCAATCCCGCAGATCCCAGAATAAAAGATCTCAATGCTGAAATCCGTAGGTTTGTCAACGAACACAAGCTGACCAAGTGGAAACAACACCTTGAGACATGCAACCTCTCCGGCGGAGTCCGCAAACTATGGTCGACTGTCAAGGCCCTATCCAATCCGACCAAACACAAAGACAAGGTCGCCATTGCTTTCGGCGACAGTGTCAAATCGGACGCCAGGAAATGCGCGAGCTCCTTTTGCCGGCTGTTTATAATGCATCCACCTGCGGATAGGACTAAGAGAAGAGCCTTCCGACGTGCGCGCAAACACAAACACTCTACTGCGCCCATTGCCGTCTCAGCCGCAGAGGTTAAGGAAGCCATAATGAAGGCCAAACCCTCAAAATCCATCGGACCCGACGGAATTGCCATGAAGATGATCAAACACCTTGGCCATGAAGGACAGAATTATTTAGCGGCTCTCTTCAATCTCTCTCTAACTACCTTCGTTATTCCTGAGATATGGAAACAAGCGATTGTAGTTCCCCTATTAAAACCAGGGAAGCCGGCGAACCTAGGAGAGTCCTATCGTCCGATATCCCTCCTTTCGCCGGTAGCGAAATTGCTAGAGTCCATTCTGCTTCCTTACTTCGTTACAAATCTAAAATTGGCCGATCATCAACATGGTTTTCGCAAAAATCACAGCACGACATCCGCTTTGAACGCCATTACAACGCAGATTAACAACGGTTTGAATCAAAATCCACCAAACCATAGGACGGTTCTCGTGGCACTTGATCTGTCAAATGCATTCGACACGGTCAATCACGCCACTCTCCTCCGAGACCTGGATGAGACACCGCTCCCTGCCGGCCTTAAGAGGTGGACCGCTAATTACCTCAATGGTCGACAGGCAACAGTCAAATTTAGGAACAAGAAATCTAGACCACGAAGAATAAAACAAGGGGTGCCGCAAGGTGGTGTTCTCTCTCCCCTCTTGTTTAATTTCTATATTTCGAGACTTCCCCCCCCACCAGAGGGAGTCTCCATTGTTTCCTACGCTGACGACTGCACGATAATGGCATCGGGCAAGGGTCCCTCCATTGATGAACTCTGTATAAGAATCAACAGTTACCTCCATGACCTTTCCAGCTTCTTCACCGAGCGTAATCTGACCCTGTCTCCGACTAAATCTACGGCGACCCTGTTTACCACATGGAATGCGCAGATGGGGCAAGAGTTAAATGTCCACGTAGATGGAGTACCTCTACCTACTGTCAACCACCCAAAAATCTTGGGCGTGACATTTGACAACGGCCTCACCTTCGCTGGTCATGCCACCGCAATAGCCTCAAAGGTACAGAGCCGCAATAAGATCCTCAAGTCACTGTCCGGCAGTACTTGGGGAAAAGACAAAGAAACATTGCTTGCTACATATAAGGCTATTGGCCGGCCGGTTATTGACTATGCTGCGCCTATATGGTCGCCCAACCTTTCTGACAACAATTGGAGGAAATTGCAAGTCTGCCAAAACACCGCCATCAGAACTGCTACGGGATGCCTGCTTATGTCATCTGAGTCTCACCTCCATCAAGAGGCGAAATTGCTCTATGTTCAAGAGCACGCGGAACTCTTGAGTAGACAGTTCCTTCTGAACTGTCACAAACCTAGTCATCCAAACCGACATCTTTTGGATGTAGCACCGCCCCCCAGAGACATAAGGAGACATCTCCGTAAGCATTACGATGAGATCCGGCATCATATCTCTTTGCCGTTTGATCTGCGGAACCATAGACGGGCTCTAAATGACCTCCACACTGAGTCGGTAGACAGATCCCTCAGATCTCGGCCTGTGAATCCCGTTATTAATACTCAACCACCTGAATTGGCTGAAGAGGAGCGTGTACTTCCGAGGGAGACTAGAGTCATACTAGCACAACTTCGCTCTGGATATTGTAATAGGTTAAACTCTTACTTATGCAGACTAAACCCCAACATACCAAATACATGCCCTGCATGTGGTATGACCCCTCATGATACCATACATCTCTTTTCCTGTTCAGTTGAACCCACTCTTCTAACACCCACATCACTCTGGTCCAACCCTGTGGAAACTGCGCATTTCCTCGGACTTCCGTTAGAAGAGCCTGATGACAATTTAGAGTGATCGAGCCCATTGGGCAGGGCGAAGCACTGTTAACAACAACAACAACATTACCAAGACTGTAAATGAGCTCAAGACCAAGAAAAATAATTTTTATTTTTTTTTATGAAAATGATTGTTTTTATTTTTAACAGTTATTTTTAAATTAATTTGTTAACTTTTTTATTAGAATAGAAAAGAAAATTTAGAGACAACCGCCATATCTTTTCTTAAAGATCCATTTTGGAAGAGCTACTTGAACTTCTTTATAAGAGAAATTTTAATTTTTATTATATTATTGTTATTTGTATTTCTTTGACAATTTATCTTAGCACAATAATATAGGTGCCTCAACCTAAAAATATTGTAATTTCTGGAAAAAAAAGGGAAATGTAAAAACTACCAACGAATTGTGCATGTGATGAATACATTAATGGTGCTAATCTCGGCTTGCTTGTCATCTACAAACTAGGTGGTGGCAGCTACAATGACTATTGCTAGCTATAGGAACAAGTGGAACTGGGCTATGACAATTGTCAGTAGTCACGAAGACAAGCTGCCCCAGAATAGGGCAGTAAATTAAAACGTATCGAAAACAAAAAATAAAAATTCCAAAAAGTGAATGTACTAGGGTTATGGTTGGATAAGTTATTTTGTATGGATATGACTATGTCATTAATAAATCAGTTTTAAAGTCCTGTGCGAATATGTAATCAAGCAGGTGAGGAGGAGAAATTGTAATTCTTTACGAAAGCACGTAAAATAAGTCCACAAATATCGGGAGAGCTGTCAGAATACGCGTTTTGACCTCGTTATCAATAATCCGAAAGCGGAAAATAAATATTTGGTTTCAATGAAAAGTTATTGCCCAAAAAAGCCAAAAAATGGACCTGGTCCGCTCCTAAATGAGATGCGTGATCCCTGGTAATTATGTGCAGAACAACTTTCTGCGCGGGCGGCCTCTGGGCGCGCTTTAAAATAAATAATCCTTAGCCGATCCAACACCGGCAACGCGACCACTTTCGTACATTTCGGCACACCCAATATGTGTGATTACAAACACCAAAAGAATAACAGAAATTTTTCAAGTTCGATTGCAAATACTTATTCTCTCTCTCTCTATGGCGCGATATACAACAGGTATATCATCATAAACCTCCTAAGAGATTTTTGCGCCAAGCTTCTCTTCCAATTTGTGGTGTGCCGATTTGAATTTTCCCTACAAATTGGTGGGACCTACAGTTTTTTGCCGACTCCGAACGGCATCTACAAAGGAGACGAATTTTTGCTGAGAAGCCTGTCATGGCAGAAATACACTCGGAGAGTTTGCCAAACCACTGCCGAGGGGCGACCCCGTTTTGAAAAACTTTTTTCAAATCACTTTTGATGTTACCTGTACCAGGGCTCGAACCATGGACCTTCGGTGTGGTAGGCCGGCAACACTACCTTCACACCACGGCGGCCGCCAAATACCTATTCAAGTAAATATAAAATCGAAGCTTCGATTTCGGATTATTGATACCGAACTCGAAACACGTCGAAACACTTTCCCGATATTTTTGGACATGTTTTAGCAGTTACGTGCGGTAGAATCACTAAGAATTGGTTTTTATAAAGCAAGCAATACAAATTTATTCCGCTGCGAATGATGTACGGGACGATAATTCTGAAAGAGGATTTCCAGCATACAAACGTATGAATAGACAACAATGTCATGTGAAAAAGCAATCAGCTGACACGTGCTTACGGAAAAAATCCAAATTTGTTTGATTTCGGCTGAGCGTTCTAGGTACATGGAGAAATTGAACGTCGGTGAGTGTTTATTTACATTTGCGCTCTCGTAACTTATGAGTCATAAGACAGGTCGTGTCAGCTGACACGTACTCCGTTCGTGAGTAATTGGACTATCACGCGATATTTTTTCTTACGTGTCGATCACGGAATCCTTAATTCGACTCATAGTGCTAATTTTATAATTGTCAGATGAGAACACTTTCAAAAATAGCGTGTCTCCTCGTCACTCCACGAAAAGCTAGCACCATATGGATAGTCAGTGTCCCGAATAGATTTAGGTAGTGAATGCTATCAAATATCAGTTCGACTCAAATAACTTAGACAACTGTTAGAACGATATATGTGCATTTGAGCAGAGGGAAAGGTAATACCAATATTGGTAACGAAGATGATGAGATCACTGGTGTCAAAATAAACACCTAGAATTAAAGATTGAGAAATGGCTTTATGAAACTTAATGAGGACAAATGTGAATGTCAAAAGTCAGTCCCAGCGAATATTATGGTGCAATATTTAAGCTTCTAAGCCCCTAACCCAGGGGCATATCGCTACACCGTGGCAGGTATTACGAAGCTCGAAGCAGAGATAGGAGTTTCAAGTTTCATTTTCTATGAGTAATTATAAAATTCCTTTATGCTATGCCGAACTGAAAACTTATGGGCACAATCAAAAGTCATTAACAACAAATTTTGTTTGACTTTGAAAGCATAATCCGAGTACATGGCATATTTGTAGAAGTCATTCGCTTTTGACCTCCGCAACGTAAATGCTATAGACCCCAAGATGTGCAAAACTTATAAACCATGTATTGGTATTATCATAACATAGCCAAGGACTTCTTATCAGCATTGCCTAACATAGCATCCACAATTCATCTGCAAAAACTCTGACTGTGAATGCTATCCTTTGATTATCCTGACAGTGGAGAGTGTTAAATAAACCCTTGTGACATGGCACGAACTTTCTTTTTAATATTTTCTCTCAATTTTTTTAACCGACTGCCCTACATTCTCAAATGCCTTGCAGATTTCGCAATGCTTTTTGTGCTTAGCTTCCACAAATGTAAAGTTACAATGCGAGAGTTCGGATATGGTCAGCTGCTATTAATTGCTGCAGGATATACGAAGTTAATATGGAATCAGCAGCATACGTAGAAGCAGCTGTGTGCTTGCTTCAGTACACACCTAAAAATTGGTTTGTTTGCTAACATACATTTTCGATTCCACTGCTATTCTCCTCCACTTGTGATTTCCAAAGAGTTAAATCGTTACCAATTTAAGTGACTCTTGGAAAATTATGACGCATAGTCTTAGTCAAATTTAAGTATGACTTAAATTTAGAGAATGCTTTTTTGACAGATAGCCCATATAAAAGTCTGTCAAATAGCTTCAACTGAATTTAAGTCATACTTAAATTTGACTATGACTATGCCCCTATGTCTTTATATTATACAAAATTTCTTTGTTGCCTTACCGACTGCTTATTGTTGCCACTAAAAATTGCTCTTGTATATTATTTCTTTTAACTTGACAATATGTATTTGGACACGCGTATGTTTCTGTTTTACTTTTGTTGCCACGGCTGTGTGCTGTACTTAAGTACGTGTAACGCCTAAAAGTATACTTTAAAACTAGTTATGTTAGAATTTCAGATCGCAAATTTGAAGGTCAACCCAGTTAACTCATGTATTAAGGTTTTAGGTGTTGCAACGAAGTGTTGGCGTTCTTGTGTCAGAGTACATAAATATCCCATGCAGCAATTTAAGCACTTAATACAAGCCTAGTTCTTTATAGGGTAATACAAACCGAACTTTGAATTGTCTTGGCTTTGGAAAATTTACATTCGTTAAGGTTCAACGATTGAACATTGCCGAATGTGTAAAAGCCTGATTTCGCAGAAAAATATCACGTGTTTAATTAAATCCTGCTGTCACCACGACATAGTCTTACTTTACCCTGAACTTGACTTGTCGAAGTCATAGATGCTAGATGGGCGGACAAGGTAAAGAAGATAGGGTCTTCAAATTTGTTTTCTAATAATGACAAAAAATTAAAAAAATCCAATTCTGTAGTCAAGTATATGTAAAGAGGTCCGAGAACTATTACCACTTCATACTTGAAGTAGTTTTATTTGCCAACTAAAATATATTTGCAAATACCTTTACGCAGATGTGATGTGAATGCCTAAAATTTAGTACAATTGCTTGTACGTATTTATGTAAACACGTTCAAGTATTTTGACCCCTAGCAAATATTTGAAATATTATTGGAAATGTGATAGCTGATTGTTGACATCAATGTTTCTTCCCCATAGAAATGTAGAAATAAATCGGTTTATTCAGAAGTAGACCGACACTTTTGGCAGTAGCATTGTCTAGTCCAGTGACGATTTTTTCCTAGCCCAGGGGCGGACAATTTTTTTTCTCTCACACATATTGGCGCACACATACAAGGCAAAACCTCGCTCTGCACTGTGAAAGATTAAAGTATGTTTGCGAATCAGTCGATCAACGACTGTTGAATGTGAATCATCGTTCATAATGTACAATATTCAGTGGGAAGACTCATTCTTATTTTCCGAAAACTTTTTCGGTAATGCTGAATGTTTAGTTTGTCAATATATAACGAAACACAATAGGGAGAGTATTACGTTGAAAGACATTATCGTAATAAGCATTCTAGTTACGAAACAGTAATGGGGAGAAGTAGAGAAGACCTGATTTTCCAATTGAAAAAGGCTTTTTATGAACAACTTATAATTGATTTGTTGGGTGAAAATTCAAGCATTTATTATAAATTCAAGTAGTTATGTTGTTACAAAAAACAATTTATTTTTAACACATGAATCTCATTATTAATATCAAAGTGAAATAGTTAGATTTGAATTCTTTTTTTTTTTGGGTGTAGCAGCAAGCTCTCTCGCATTTCAGAGTGTGCGTTGGGGCATCACTGGTCTAGTCTTTGCTGTTTTTGATATACTACTCATACTACATACTCACCTAAAGCTCTATTGGTCAAATGTCAAACAAAGTATTTTATACAAGTGACCGTTGCGAAGGATACAAAACATTTAAACTTCTCAAACTCTTGCATCTTACTTAAAGTTGGCGAACAAATGAGTTAAATAGATTTATGTCAGAAATAGTTTACATGTACATATATTTAGCACAATAAAAGAATTTGACATTATACTTACAAATCTAACCACAAATGACCTACAAGCAGTTCTAAAAATTATTTTGCAGAGTTTAAATAATGAAAGTATGAAATGGTTTATACAAGGTGGCGCAAAAGTTATCCTCCTATCAGAAAATGCTATAAATTTTGCGATTGGCCCCTAAAGTCAGTTCTGTTTTGACATTTGTGTAGTAAACACATGCGAAATACACGTTAATAAACAATGTTACGCTACACTGCTCCAGAACGCGGAATATTGCTGACTATTTATTTGACCAATAATCGGTCAGGGCCAAACGGTTACTGTGAGTGGTGAGCGCTACAGAGCAATGATCAACGAGTTCTTTTTGCCGCAACTTGATGAATTGGGATTGGAAAACATGTGGTTCCAACAAGACGGTGCAACAGCACACACTGCTACTTTTGCGCCACCTTGTAGAAAATTGCGACAGACTGATGTGCACAGTGAATGAAAATCGGAATGATTAAATAGGTTCGTTCGTGATGCATATAATTGTTACGAATTATCATGATTTTTGTCTAAATTGCGTTCGCGATGTCTAAAAAAAATTGCAAGTGAGAGGAAATGGAGAGAGCAAAGTTGCATTGCAAGAGAAGTTACAATAAATTATATCAGCTGATTTTTACACATACATAGTTGTGTTTTATTCAACAAAATATTTCAATTGCATATTTTTATTTGCGTATGGTTTTAATTTTTGTGTATAGTTTCGTTGAAATAATTCACTCTAAAATGCAAAAAATATTTTTATTCTCGAAATTTTACAATTTTGTTTGTCTGCTGCGCCGTGGCAATCAGCTAGCACTCTAGCTTGGCACTTTCTGCAAAATTTAGCGTTCTTCTAAAAAATTGCAATCGTCTCTCATAGTGAGAGAATAATTAAACATTCTTAAAATTCTCATTGCTGGATAATTGTTACTGGACTTTTACACGAACACACCTAATAACTGTTGTTTATTCGTTTCTTCGATGCTGGATAAAATTTTTTCTGCTAGCCTAGTCTCGACTTTGTAAACATATCTTTATGATTAGAAAGCTGCTGAGGAGCATTCTATGGTTGGTAATGGACTAATCGTCCGAAATTCTACAGTTTACATTCTTAACTAAAGGACAATCATAACTTTTATCTTAAAAAGATATTAAGTCTTTTAATATCGTGTGGTAGGTATACGAGGTGTGTTCAAAAAGTATCGCGAATTTTGAATTTTCGCTGGTTACGTATATTCGAATTTGTGGCGTTATGTTGGTACTCATGTCTCTCACTTATGCCGACAAGCTCGGCCATTTTGAATGTTCAGTTAATTGTTGACAGCTGCTTTGCTTGCACGTGTTTTGGATCGTCTTCGATTTTTACGCGAAATTCGTACCAAAATTGCTCAATTGTGACCAAAAACAGCATCGCATGAACATTGCTAATGAGATGTTAAACTCTGTCCGCGACGACCCAAATTTGCTCCAGAGGGTCATAACTGGTGAGGAATCGTGGGTTTATGGTTATGACGTGGAAACCAAAGCTCAATCATCTCAATGGAAGCTGCCGCACGAACCAAGACCGAAAAAAGCGCGCCAAGTTCGGTCGAATGTGAAAGTTTTGCTGACAGTTTTCTTGGATTGCAGGGGCGTGGTGCATCATGAGTTCTTGCCACAGGGAAGAACGGTCAATAAGGAATATTACCTGCAAGTTATGCGCAATTTGCGCGAAGCAATCCGCCAGAAACGCCCGGATTTGTGGAAGAACAAAAATTGGCTTTTGCACCACGATAACGCCCCTGCTCACGCATCGTTGCTTGTGCGCGACTTTTTGGCCAAAAACAACACACTAATGATGCCGCAGCCACCGTATTCCCCAGATCTGGCCCTATGTGACTTTTTCTTGTTCCCTAAACTGAAGAGGCCCATGAAAGGACGACGTTACGCTTCTCTTGACGAGATAAAGACGGCATCGAAGGAGGAGCTGAACAAGATACAAAAAAATGATTTTTTGAAGTGCTTCGAAGATTGGAAAAACCGTTGGCACAAGTGTATAATATCTCATGGGGATTACTTTGAAGGGGACAAAATAGATATTAATGAATAAATAAATAATTTTTGAAAAAACACAAAATTCGCGATACTTTTTGAACACACCTCGTACTCTAATCAAAAATATAAACTTGCTTTTGAAATAATCGTATATGATTGAAAAATCCAAAATAAGTTCTATGAAGAGACCAGAAGCAAAAAGAACCTAAGTGCCATTTTTTTTTTTTTAATTTGAGTTATACCCATATTTGTATAGTTAAATATAGTGCATATTTGTTGGCAAAAAGATCCAAGGCATTTCGGACATTGTAGTGGCATATAAATATTAGCCCGGCAATAAATGCACTATCCAAAATTTACATGCAATTTTAAATAAGTTATCAACTTTAAACTTGAATATCTCGAAACAATGGCAGACCTACTTAAAACCGTTTGCTTCTAACACCTTCATAATCCACCACGATTCTTAGTTACAGTGAGTTGAGTGAAATTTCAGCAAAATTAATGATGGTAAAAAAACACTACCTTTGGTTGTACTTGTATTAAAGTTTACTAAAACATCCAAAATATAAAATATACTTATTTCGAAAACATGTATAGTGGTACAATGAAATAACGGTATTCATTTCCTAAATTTTGATTTTCACGGCCCCTATAGAGAAAAGTTTATGCTGTTGCCATCTAAAGCAGGATTTTTGCATGTCACTTCAAGTCCATTTGCTGATATTACGTGAAATTTACATATTCCGGGATTGAAGCAGTAGCTGTTTTCTTTCACAAAATTTGCAAAGAACCATTGTCCAACTAACAGGTGGTGTCATTATTCCACTTTTTTCTTAAGTTTTGACAGTACACTCATTTCTCAGTACGTTTTTGACATTAAACCTATGAATTACAAAAACAAAATACATCGAAAATGTATGTGCGTCTGTCTGTTTGTCGAGCTGCTACGACCTATTAGTTGGACAATGCAAAGAAATGTCACTAAAGTGAGACTGACATAAAACTCTCTCGAAACGCAAAGAGTAATAAGTTTCCACCAAACAGAATTTTGTAAAAACTCTAAAGCAAAACAGCCGTTGCTTTCTTGATTGGTCGAATTTTTAAGTTTTAGTTGTTCCTTTTCTATATCACGATCAGCTGTTTTTCATTTGCAAGTTTTACTGAGTGAAATTTCCGTAGCAGAAACTCGCAACTCTCTCTCCTAATTAAATGTGAAAATGAACTCTCTCCTTTCAAATTTTTTGTGTCGCGAACACTTGTCAGTAAAAAGTTTAAAAAATGTTTAAAAATGTTAATCCTCGCCGAACACAGTTAATACTTCACAATTAAAAAGAGCACCAGTACTTCGTTTTAAATGAAAAGTAACTGCACTAAAACAGTTATACTCGTAAGCAGAAAAACAACAATATGGTGAAGTGTTTTTAAACAACTTTTTTGAAGATTGAACACTCGTGAGAAAATACAGCCCCGTGAGAGATTTTTCAATCAAGGCGTAACCTGGGAAAAACTAGGTTGGGAAACATACGCTTTCAAGGCAGTCCCTAGCCACAGTTTACTATTGTAGAAAAAATTTAACCAGGGCCAAGGCTAAGTATACATTTTCCTAGATTATTATCTACCAGGGAAATGGTATTAAAAAATCATTCAGAAATAAAAACAGCGCTCAAAGTTTACCATTTTCCGTGGAATGCGGTTTGAAGCTGACCTAATACTACTTCAAACTCAGAAACTACCCAGCGCTGGTAATGACACCGAACTAATATGCAAGAAAAAAACTTAAAAACCGTAGTTGTATAATGTCAACTAACAATCGATATATTCAGCATCATACGAAAAAGTCAATGTTCTAAGATATTATACTTGTACGTAGAAAATATCTTGCAAGTATCCTAGTTATTTATACTTTATCGTTGCTTCCTTGTAATTGCAAGTAAGTGCCCTACCAGCACACTGACAGGCATTTGTCACAACATCTGAGAGTCAGTGCTGTCATTCAAACCATCAGGGATTTGCATCATGTTCTTAAAGCGAATAGCAAAAAATGATGTTAACAACCGTGTACGTGTGATTACGGTATGTTCCTTTGTTATTGCCCACGTAGCTTCGGTCTGATCAATTCGTGTTCTTTCCGTTGGTTCGTTGTGGGTGTTGGCAACAACGGACACCCGTGTGCTAGGAAACAAACAAACTAGTATGAAAGTATCAGCATTGACACATAAAATATCATCACTGTCAATAAAAAGTGTGAGTGGGTTAGTAAAGAAATCAGCGTTTCTTGTAGGGTGCATTTAAGAGAACACAAAAAAAATCTAGAGATTATATAAGTAGCATCTACCCAGTAGAGAAAATCTCTGCCGATGCAAGTAAGTTCTAAATCTGTTTAATCCTCTTCTTGGGTTCCTCTTAGCGTTCAATCAAAGTGCAATACGGCAAATAGGTTAGTTATCTTCTCATTTCATTTCATTTAATTTATTGACAATAAATATTAGCACAATAAGATCTTATATGATCTTTTATAGCACAACAATCATTACATTAAAGAGGATAAACTATAATATCTAAAACTTAATATGTATTAAATAAAAGTGAGCAAAAGAAAAGGAGAACACATAACAACAAATACTTAACATACATAACACAACATATCACAACAATGATTGACTAGACTACAGAAAAATAAAAAAAATAGGAAAATAGATCAGCTATCAGTTGCTATTGGTATATACATTAACGAAAGAACGAATGAATAACTTTCTTAAAGTTGCCCTTAAGATATAGCGAATAGAAGTTGGTATTGAGTTCCATATACGGATATCATTGACGAAAAAAAGCCTTGCAGAGTTTAGATAGTTGTAGCTCGGTACAACTAATTCGGTAACGCGCGCGGATCGCTAGAAAGTTACCTTGTTATACAGATATTTTGGCATTTTATCAGCGATAACACGATACAGAAATATACAATTCCTTGCTTTAAGATACTCAGATATTTCACAACCCAAAAGACGCGTTTCCCACGTAGATATGTGGTCAAACTTTGCTAGCCCGAAAACATACCGCGTGGCATGATTAAAGGCCACATTAATTTTATGAACAGATTTAGAATCTAATTTGCTGTATATACATTCCGGATAACAAATAATTGGCAATATTAATTGTAATGCAAGCCGTCTGCTTTGACAGAAGGTTTTTAACCCGGCGGCTTCGCTGGCTAGGCCACGTAGTGCGAATGAGCGAAGATGCTCCAGCCCAGAAGTTATTCTTATCGGCACCCGCCGATGGAAGCAGAGGAAGAGGGAGACCACCACTCCGATGGAAGGACCAAGTGGAGACCGATTTGCGATCCCGCGGTGTTTCCAATTGGCGCCAGTTGGCGCAACGAAGAAACGACTGGCGAGCTATGTTGGATGGTCAAAATCGCACAGGCGGTTAGATGACCATTTAAAGAAAGAAGCCGTCTTCTTGTTCCAGACTTTGATGATGACAACGTTTATATGGTCATCACTTCAGAGACTAGAGTTAATGACAAACCCAAGATTCGTTACTTTAGACACATATTTACACTCATGTGCTTTGTTCCAGCTCGTTTTAGAGGTCTTTTGAGATGGGTACACTATCTGAGGTACAGTGATCCTTGAATGAGGACCAAATAGGTCTCATGTTAGCCGAGCAGAGCGACTTTCCCGTTTAAATGAAATGATAAAACCGCGGCGCTTGATTTTTGATAACGTCTACATTACACGTTATAAGGACTATCAGGGTATTTTTCTATCTTTGCCGCCATCATGGAGACTAGACGAAAACACTTTCGATGTTGGGCTAGCTTAGCAGAAAAGCATATTTAAGGCTGATACCAGTAATGTAATCCAAGCCATTGATTTATTTTGTTTTGTTGATTTTCGGACAGGGTGGAAAGTTGATGTATATTGGAACGATTTTCCGTCATCTCTTGTCAAATTTGGTTTTGTAACAAACCGTTTTCGGCGTTCCGCAGAACGTTCTGCAAAACGAAACTAAACACTGAGGATGGCGGAACGCCGAAACCGGTTTGTTACAAAACCAAATTTGACAAGAGATGACGGAAAATCGTTCCAATATAGATACGTAATCTAAGCCCTTCTCAAATGTGAAGGAAACTAAAATATTGCTTACATCTAAGGTAGCGCGAAATGTTCTTAATTTGAGCAGAGTCCAAGAAAATTTACAACAATACCCAACCAGTGGGTTTAGAAAGACATTATTGAGATTTGTAATGAACTTGGAGTTGATCGCATTGCTGCGGGCCTGAAATTTGCCTGGATATCATACATCGTATCTTCATGCCTCCGGTGGATCAGTCGCTTTCCCGGTTAGTTCTTCAGCAACTCCATTCTTCTGCGACCCGGAACCCACACCCCTTTCGTCAATAAGAAACTTCTGGATTCCAACGACTAAGCTGGGCGAAGTACTATTATATCACAACATGAGGTTTTCCTACGCTTTAGACCTGTCAGGATAAGTCGCCATGGGTGCTAATCTCTGACTGGTGCGGTTTTCAAGAGCTAGAAATATGCTTCTCAGAATGGTACTAACATTTATTTAGATTCTAATTCTGAGTAGAAATTGTTCCATTAAATTAGGATTTATTAGGATTAATTTAATGCCACCACCAACACTAGTTAAAAGCTATTTCGATTTAATATCTGGTAACAGCTCGCCTGTATTTAATACCGGCTACGTAAATGTGTGGGCATTGTAGTACATGATATCCCGTTGTGTCCGCCTGCCCTTTACACAAGCCAAATCGACTGTTTTCTTCATGCCTTTATTTCCCACGTCCTGACGTAAGCGTGTTTAAACAATTACAGCCTTTTTGCAGTTACAAAAAGGGTCATCCTCACCCAACGTACCAACGCACGAACTTTCTTCATCTCACGCTGCATGCAGCCCACTCATCCTTTAAGTGTGGGAAAGTGATAATCGACTTTCCGTTTTACTTGTTCACCCATATTTCCGTTTCCTCACTTTGCACTTTCTTTCTTAACACTTGTACCTAGTTGCACACTTAGGTTGACCTTTCCAATTTTAGTCCAGCCCACGCCACACCACACAAACGACATACAAACTTGTGGATTCTTAATGATTTTATCTTTATTTCAAGTAAATTGCTGATGTCGTATTGATATCGTGTGTTTCTTGTTGTTTCTGTTGTTTTTCTTGGTTTCATTTATAAATGTCCTTTTCATTGGAGTTTGCATATAGCAGGGATGGGATCTATGGATATTGAGGCTGTGTGGGTTTGTTTTTCTACTGCAAAATAAATAAGGTCAAGGAGATTTTCGTTTTGTATGATGACCCCTTTCTGTCCCTTCCTTTTTCTTTTAACGCTTGTTGTTTTTTAGTTGATTCTTTATGCTTTTCCACTTTTCTTAAGTTGATCCTGTTCTTTGTTTTGTGATGTGTTTAAAGGGATTTTATTGCATGTGAATTAAAAAATAAAGAGGCATCACTCTTACTTTGTGCTATTTTAATTAATTGAGAAAGTATAAGCATACCTCCTTCCAAACTTTTGCAGAAGAAGCTTTACCTGACTCAGGCGTGAAACCGAAACCTTGTCGTCGTTCATTCTACCAATACCAAATTAGTTTTGATTTGCTATTTAACCAATCTAAGTGGCTGTTAGTTGTCTTTAACTGGAAATATTTTTGAGTAGAGTACAATCATGTATGTGCTCCGACGGTTCGTTTCCAAAATGGTTGATAAACTTTATTTTCAAAATCAAATATCGTTCTGTGAACTTTGGCAACAGTGAATACTTCGCCTTGTTTGGTTGGTTTGTTTCGCTCTCTGTCTCCGCCCTAGCGGCTGATATGTTGTTCCTATCAGATATGCTTCTTTATTTAGAGGAAAACTCTCTTCGGAGGGTTTGGAAAGTGTTGTCTTACTGAAATCCTTTGTCAGATATGAATCCAATGCACTCAGCTACTAGCATATTTAGCTACTAGGCCAACTGTCGTGCGAACTATGAGATTTGACCCCGTCATACGAAGGTCAGGAGGCATATATTGTTCAAGACGATAGTCAAATGTGATATGACTAGCGGACACGACAGACGCTGAAATTATATTTGAAAAATTGCACTTTCATTTCCGCCATTTCTCGATGCCTCTTCTCTTTCTTCCTTCTTATTTTACTTTTTCCCCACTATACCCGCTGCGTTTTCGGGTTAGTTTTATTATTGTTTCCTCCAATGAAGATGGTTGTGGCCTGTGGCTTTAGAGTAATTCGTTCTTTTTAGACTTTGATTAAAAAGAGCCCTAATTCAAAACTTGATTCAAAAACGCCCTATCTCAGCTATAAATGTATTGAATTTTGATTCAAAAAAGGGATTTTTGAAATATATTCCGAGATAGGACCTTTTTGAACCAAATTTCGAAATAGGGTGTTATTGACAAAAATGCTGAGATAGGGTGTTTTTGAAAAACATTTGGAAATAGGGTGATCTTCCATCGACTCGCACTCGCCTCTGCGCGGTTAAAAATGTGCATGTAAAGGCACAAGGAAAGTCGACGTCGAAAAACTGCAATCGCAAAGGCCAGCCAAAGATTTCGCAACTCGACTCTCACACCTGCTCTCTGAGAGCACAACTGAACCTATTGGGGTATGCGAGCAGTGGGAGCATATCTCTGGAGCGCTCTGTACCGCCGCCGATGAAGTAATTGGATGCCTGCGGGCCCAAAAAAATACCTGGAACGACGAAGAATGCAGCGCTGCAACGGAAAGAAAGGTCAAATGCAAAGCGAGGAGTATGCGAACGTTACCGACAGTTGAAGAAGGAAGCGAGGCGCCTTTTCCGTAAGCAAAAAAGAGAGTCAGAAAGGCATGAGTGCGAAGAATTTGATTTACTAGCCAGCAAGAACAACGCTCGAAAATTCTTCCAAAAAATCTGGCAAATGACAGAAGAATTTAAGACCGGAGCGAAAACGTGCAAGGACAAAAATGGCGATCTAGTAAGCAATGTACAGATAGTGCTTAGATTATGGAGGGAGCACTTCTCTACCCTCCTAAATGCAGAAACCCGAGATGATGGAATTAGTGTTACCCCACCCGACCATAACGAGATACGAGTAGCAATATCGCGATTAAAAAACAACAAAGCCGCGAGCGCTGACGTATTGCCGGCTGAGCAATTCAAGTACGGCGGCGAGGAGCTGGTAAAGTGCATGCACCAGCTGCTATGCAGAATATGGTCGGAAGAATGCATGCCTGGCGATTGGAATCTAAGTGTCCTCCACCCAATCCACAAGAAAGGAGATCCTACAATCTGCTCCAATTATCACGGGATCACCCTGCTTAATATCGCATATAAGGTTCCATCAAGCGTATGGAGCGAGAGACCGAAGCCCACCGTTGACAAACTGATTGGACCTCATAAGTGCGGCTTCAGACCTGGTAAATCTACCATCGACCAGATTTTCAGTATGCGCCAATTCTTGGAAAAAACCCGCGAGAAAAGAATCGACACGCATCACCTTTTTGTTGATTTAAAGCCGCTTTCGATAGCACGAAAAGGAACTGCTTATATGCCGCTATGTCTGAATTTGGTTTCCCAGCCAAACTTATACGGCTGTGCAATAAGACGTTGAGCAACACCACCAGCTAAGTCAGAATCGGGAAGGACCTCTCCGGCCTGTTCGAAACTAAACGAGGTTTCAGACAGGCTGACCCACCATCGTGCGATTTCTTTAATTTGATGCTGGAGGAAATAAAACAAGCCGCAGAACTACAACGCTCAGGAACCATCTATTACAAGAGTGTGCAATTGCTGGCGTATACTGATGACATTGACATCATTGGTTTAAATAACCTAGCAGTACTCCCAAATTGAGAAAGAAGCGAAAAAAGTGTGTTTGGAGATGAACGAGGGCAAAACGACGCGTTCGCGTCTTGGCACCCACGCTGTTGGCAGCCATAAGTTCGAAATAGTAAAGGACTTATTTTACCTGGGAATCAGCAATTAACACCAACAATAATGTCAGCTTAGAAATCCAGCGAAGAATTATCCTTGCCAATAAATGTTACTTTGGACTGAGTAGGCAGTTGAGAAGCAAAGTCCTCTCGACCAACAAAAACCACGCTCTACAAGTCGCTCATAATACCCGTCCTGCAATATGGAGCAGAAGCTTGGACGATGACAGCCGCAGATGAGTCGGCCCTTGAAGTATTCGAGAGAAAGGTTCTTCGAAGGATTTATGGGCCCCTACGCGATACCGACGGTGTTTACCGAAGGAGGTTTAATGATGAGTTGTATGAGCTCTACGCAGATATCGACATTGTCCAACGAATCAAAACCCAGCGGCTATGTTGGTTTGGCATTGTAATGCGAATGGAAGGAGATGCTCCGGCCTGAAAGGTATTCTTGTCGGAACCCACCTATGGAAGCAGAGTAAGGACCCCACTCCTTTGGAAAGACCAATAGGAGAACAATCTGCGATCCCTTGGCGTTTACAGTTAGATGGCGCGCTTTGTTGGAAGGCCAAATTCGTTTAGACGGTTAAACAAACAGCTATTAAGAGCTGTTGACCTATATATATAGGTATGTATGTATGATCTTCCACTCAGGCGTCGCATTCCATTCTGTTTGAAAAGTGTTAAGGATATGGGCAGTGCTTTGTCGGAATAAATCTGATACTATCACCTTCTCATACTAGTCGGACTTTCGTTTATTTAAGTCATTGATGATTTCTTATTCTCTCCATTCTGAGATTCTCATGGAACCTAGAAATGCAACTAATTGTAGAATCCCAAAACTAAGCTTACAGCGTCCATCCCCAACTGAAATATATATTACAACCTTGTTTTCAAATTCTTTCTGTCTTTTATTAATTTTAATCTTTAAACCAGTTAACAAAAGCATTCATCTTCATTTTTATATTTTCCATAAGAGAAAACTAAAAACATAACCAACCACCTTTGAAATCACATTCTGCATTGAGTTTAAGCTTCGGTTACGGGAGCGGGAGCACTAGCTTTCAATGGTGCAGCACTGTTGGCCGAGCGTAAATCCACAACATCAGTGTCATCACCTTCAGCGTGCTGTTGGTAGGGTGGAAAGTCTTGGCCTTGTGGGTATTGTGGCTGAATAGGTTGTTGTTGTTGCTGTTCATGTTGCTCCTGCTGTTGCACAGACTCTGATTGCTGTTCGGGGTACTCAACCAGCACTGGTTCAACGGATGGTTGAGCTGGCTGTTGTTCCGCTGGTTGGGCAACATCAATTTGTTGTTGTTGTAGTTGCTGTTGTGGCAAATATTGTATATGTTGCGCTTGTTGTTGTACTGGCACAAATGTTTGAGTAGACACCACCTGTGGCACGGTCTGTACAACAGCAGCAGCTGGCGCCGCAACAGCAGCAACTCGCGCAACAACTGGCGCAATCGGTTCACGTTGGACAACAGCATTGAAACCATTCAAATCATCGGCTGTATAGGTAACGGTGCGCTTGTATCCATCGGCATCCACAACGCTATAGGAACCAGCAACATTACCACCTGAACGGCTCTCCCGTTGACTCTTGATATCACCAGTTAGCGAATCATGTACGCCATATTCGAAGTCATATTGTGGCTCAGATTCAATTTCGACTTGTTTGACGATGGCAGCGGGTGCAGCAGCAACAACAGTTTTGGTAACAACGGGCGCAGCGGCAGCCACATAAGTTGCCGGTGCAGCAGCAGTGATGGTCTTAACAATAGGTGCAGCTGCTACATAAGACTTTGTGACGACCGGCGCGTGTTGATAGATGGCTGGTGCGGTGACAGTTTTGACAACTGGTGCAGCAGCTACTACGGGCGCCGATGATACATATGACCTGGTGTAGACTGGCGATTGCTGATAGTAAGCTGGGGCACTTTGCTGATAAACGTATTGTTGCGCGGGGCTGGTATAAGTCGTTACGGATGCGGCGGGATAGTGCTGGTAGGTTGCGTATGGGCTGTAGGTATATGTGGTAATGCCAGCCGAACTGAAAGCGACTAATGCCAATAGCGAGACCAGGGTGAGGAACTGTAAGATATTAAAAAAGTATAAAAATGGGATTAAAAACTGTAGGATTTATGTGTGGGTTTGTTTTAATGATGTGTGCGAAAGTTATAAAGTTTGATTGTGAATATAGGTGTGGTGGAGATTATCCATATTATCGTCAAATCCTTCTAGAGACACAAAAGCTTACACCAAACCAACTTCGTACAGCTTTTTCAAATACTCTTCCGTCCATTCTTTTTAAACCTTCAAGACGCTAATTAGGGAAGTTCCTCCGCAAGTCAAAGCTACTAATGGCGAATAAATTACATCTCAGCTAGCCCAGCAAATGGCCCGAACAGAAGCTTTTTCAACCTTTTTCTATTTATTAAGATAGATCAGCTTTGGGCCCTATGAGCTAGTGTCTCTCGTTGAGGCTTGGGAGGAGCGCATATGGTGCCTTCTTTTCCAACAGTTTAAGAGTCTTAATTAAATTACACTGAGCATTCCGAAGATAGGAACGGAGAGTCAAATTCATGAATACAAAATTTGGCCTTATGTTTGGCCACGATGCCTGCAGTTGTAGGTATTCTTGCCATAAAAACATTTTCTGATATTTTGGTTATCGACTATTGCAGCTCCTTAGAACAGGAGGGGTGATGTAGCCAAAGCTTCTGGTTATTTTTAGGTCTTTTACTGCCTTAGCTAACACTTTTTAGGTGGAGCTGTGAGCTTGGCCAATGGATTGACAGCTTACTCGAGTTCTAGGACAAGGATAGAAGGGACTTCTTTCCAGCCAGATTGGGTAATGCTACTTTTAAGCCGATAGCATGCTTTAAATTTAGAATCACAGCACTAACTACGTAAGCTATGCATGCACTAGCCTGGCATGTTTTGAATCCGGCAATCGGAAAGATGGAACATATATTGTTTATCCTAAGCTCTATCAATTAACTCATACTTCACTGTTTGGGGTTCTGCAGAGTTGACTTCCTAAGTCACCAAGGCGAAAAGTAGCTTTCAGTGGGTCCTCGGGCCATTGGTTCCCACTTTCTGTCTCAAAGTAAATGAAAGAATTTTATCCTCAAAGCCTAGTCTTACTCTTTTATGCTTGATTGGCTACTCTCGCACAGCTAAACTTTGTTAGCCTGCAGCCACCTTCTACCCCTATGAGTATGCTACACAAATTAAAATTGTGTTATCACAACTGTACCCATAAGAGACTAATTTAGATCAATTATAAGTAGACGAAACTGATTAATCGCACGAGTTTTTGCAGGAAATCCTCTACTTTAATAAGAAATATGCGACTATCGGGAGGTTTTGCGAAGTCAATAGATATCTTGTAAAGGACGGAGGATGCTTTTGCTGTTAATACAACAATACTTTCTCCCAACAAACGTCATCACTGTGATCAATCACAAACGGCTGAATTCAATTTGAGCGCCAACAAAAAT
The DNA here is from genome assembly GCA_949987695.1 of Merzomyia westermanni. Lineage (NCBI taxonomy): Eukaryota > Metazoa > Arthropoda > Insecta > Diptera > Tephritidae > Merzomyia > Merzomyia westermanni. Next base: position 185,436,727 of record OX465289.1, read on the forward strand.
TTGTCTGCGCTAATGAATTGCACTGCTTTGTGGAAAATTTGTGGATTATTTCGTATCCACAGTCATTACCCTTTTTTAACATTTTGCGTGGGTTTTCTTTTTAATTTTCTTTTCTTCTCTCCGTACACAACTGTTTTTAATATGGTTTGACACGATGTCAAATTCAATTTTAAATTTTTCTTGTTTACTCCTTTATCCTTTGAAATCCTCTTCTAGGACATTTTTTTAAAAATGTTTGATATTTACTTTTTTTATTTTATAGCATAAATTTTTTTTTTTTTTCATAAATTTCATTAAACATAATGAAATTTTTTGCAACACTACATTTTTCACTTACTTTGCTTGCCATTGCTTTATTAAAATTATTAAAGTTTAGTAGAAAACGAAAAAAAAATTGAAAAGGAGTCACGACCTCTAAAGTAATTTAACGAGGGTACGTAAATTATATAGAGTATGGCAGCCACGCGTTGTTGTTATACAATGAACTAACAATGATGTTGTGATGCTGTCGACAGGCGGTGACAACTATTTTATACTCTAACAAGAGAATTAGCGAGAAATAGAAACAAAAAGGTGATAACTTAAAGGGAAATGCCCAAAAGGTAGCAAAAAAAAGTAAAAACAAAAAAAAAAACAAAAAAGTGCTGAATATATTTATATACATATTTTTGCATTGAAAACAAAAAATATCAACAAAGAAGTTAAATAACCGCAGCATAGAGCCCAAAAAGCCAACAACACTCAGCTAAAAAAAGAACAAAAGCAAAAACACCCAAACATGCTCCCAAATATTGTACGAACATACATAGTACGTAAGTACTGTTAGACATGACTTTGTATACAAATTAGTTGTGTAGCTACCAATACAATTTTGACAACAATCGTTTTGTTGTTGTTTCGAGAAAAAAAGTGTCGCACAAATCGAACCGGATGACATGTGCTCGCGAAAACTAGTTGACATGCCATTACGAATACGTGCGCCGCAGTTAAAAACGAGTAAAAAATTTAAATTAAATAAAATACAAAAAGCTAAAATTTAAGTAACTAGACCTTTACTAAAATTTAGATAGGAGGTCAAGCCAACTACAGTCGGGAGCAAATATTAGTGCATTTCATATTTTGCCAAATATTCGGAATATTTTATACTTAGTTGTGGCACACAACATGTTACAATTCTGTTATTAAAATAAATACATATAGACTTACATTTAACTAGAAGATGCGGCGGACGTTGTCTTACCTACTGTATCCCCCTTTTTGTTGTTGTTATAGTTTGCAACGACAAAAATACTCCCCAAAGGTTTTCGTGAGTGTCGTCGAATTGGCAGTCCTTGACCGGTTATCAAACCGTTACGCTCCGGTACTCCCTTGCAGTACTGCCCGACTGTCGTGGTAGCGATTTGATATGACCAGTGCAACCTTCTAGGGTATGTCACCCCTCCTTCCTTAATTTAGGAGAAGATGGGTAATGATAGATTTCATATCCGTAGATCAACCAACGAATTGCAACCTTTGTGCATTTTAGTCGCCTCTTACGACCGGTATACCTACCTCGGGCATATTCTAAACCCCTAACCCGCAGGGGTAACTATACACACTTCACAGCTCGGCGAAATCGGATAACCCATTTTTTTCTGTATCGAAAATTTCAGAAAATCTCCGACTTGTTAAATAATGATTACTAATCATAATGATGACCGGTTTGATTAATTATTTTCTTGAGAATCCATTTAATGATTGATTACCAATTACTTTCAATTTTTAATCCAATTAATTAAAAAACTAATTAAGTAAATCATGATCTTTTACGATTATTAAAAACAATCTAAAATTATCAAAAAAGTTGTTGTGATTACTTTTGACAATTTTTAATTTTTTTTTTTATGATTTTTGATTATTTTTAGAAGCACATAAATATACGGATCAACAGACTAAAAAAACATCAAAAATAATCAGAAAAAAATTGTAAATAATCAAAAGTAATCAAAACACTTTTTTTTATTATTTTAAAATTTTTTTTATTTATTCTAATCGTAATCAATTGATAATTGCCTTTTCTTGAAAAACAACTAAAATAATCATTACGAATTAAAAAAGCCGTCTCATAAATTGATTACTAATTACTAATCAAATTTAACAGGGCTGGAAAATCTAAAGAAGTAAGTAATGGCGGTAATTTGTAAAAACGAATCTCAGTTTGATTGAGCTTGCACTATTTGTAAACTGTGGAAAATATACATATTAAGAGAAGAAATTTTTAAGATTTTTAAGAAATACCTCAAAAACGGTTGGACTAACAAAACCCAAATTCACCACGCAATTATCGTTGCTATAACATACGAAAGTACTGCGTGACAATGGACAAAATCGGCTAACGACCACGCCCACTTATAGCAAACGTTTTCTTTAAATTTCACACATTGATCAAATTTGTGATATCTTCTATATAAAAAAATTTAATTGGTATTTTACGCCAGTGTTTATCTTGTATAACCAAATGCCAAAATTTGAAAATTTGAAAATAGGCGGCCCCTTACTTTTAATTTATATTAAATGAAAGTAATTGATCAAAACTTAATCAGAACAGTTGGACAAAATAGAGAAATTCGGTTGTGGGTGCCGGAATATTACGATGTCCCTGGAAGTTGGTCCGAGCGTGTAGAGACATTGCTGACCATTAGCGCAAGCGATCAGCAGCCACTCTTTCCATGTTGATTGGAGCTTTGACCATGTACTGCCCGATAGATGTTGTGGTTAATCCCAGCAGCGTAAGTTACATACATGGAGGATGACGAGGTGGAATCATCAAATAACTTCATACTCAACTGCTCACCTTTTGCAATTTTTTTAAAAGTACCGACAATCGGTTCCGCCCAAGCTAAGATTTTCTTACTTGTCAAATTTGGGCTTCTTTAGCGGAGCCTCGTTTGTGACCTAATAAGGGTTTTCACCAATATTCAATCAAATCGAAATGTTTCGCTTGAAAACTTAAGCCACTAAGCAAGTTGTTATAGAAACACTTTATAACGTAGGCAAACACATATTCAATATAAAAATAGCAAAAACAGAATTTCATAAAAAAAGTTAAAAAAGGAGAAAATAAAAAAAAAATTATCCATGACATGATGAAAAAAATTCTTTAAATCAAATTGATCGATTGAGCGATTTCAATTTTCGTTGGGAGTGCACATTTTGATTACTTCAATTAACACAGTTAGTTCTATCTATTATTTTGTTTGAGAATTTTTTTCATTCACTTTAGATTTTTTCACGCATCAACAGCTTAATCGTTGTTGTGACAGCGGCTGTTGGCGTTGTTGTTCCAGCAAAACTCGTTTTACGATTGATTTTAGAGTTCAATGTTGTTGTCAATTGTCACAGTGACATTTAATCCGCTTAGCGGTCAATATCCCAGACACACACACCCACAAAGGTAGATTTACATATCGGTGTACACTAGACTGAGACAAAAAAAAATATTTTTTTTAATTAAAGAATTTGTGTAAATATTTTTCTACATTGATTTTTAAGTTTTCCAGACAAAATTCAAAATTGTGAAATCAGAAAACTATGGCAACAATTTAAGGTTGATTATTTTGGAACGGTTAAAATGACGAAAATTTATATTCCGAAATTTTTGTGGAGCATTTAACTCTGAAAAATAATATTAGAATATCAAGCTTGGTTAATACTTTGCATTATTAGGAAAACTTTTGTTTGGTCCAGTCTAATGCATACATACAAAAATCGCTAACACACTCTCATGGTCCCGTGCACGCAGAACCTATAAAACGGAAGAAAACCACAAAACTTGATTACTATCATTAAAGTTTTTTTTAAAGCCCGCTTTAGATCTTTACAATTTAATTGACAAAAAATGGCCATTTGCGTAAAAGTTCACTTTTACTGCCAGCTATGTTTAATTAAAAACACTCTTTGACATTTATTAATTGATAACTGTTGTTAAAAATATGCAGATACAATTAGGAATTTGATTTGCATTTATGATAAATTAGATTGGGAATCTAATAAAAGTTGTATGTGTTAGAGAAAATTTAATGGAATGTAAATAAAAATATTTTTAAAGAAAATTAAATGATGTCAAAAAAACAAAGTTATTTATTAGGGCTATTGATGACCGAGTAATCGGTTAGTCAAATCATACAAAAAAAATTAATGTGGTTAAGCGACTATTTCCCAAAATGGACTTTCTAACAATTTTTTGTTTTATTTCTTAAGCCTGAAATTGTTTTTATTAAGTAACTTGTCTAGCATCTCCTCTTGAAATCGGTTTGTTTTTATGGCATTCTCAGTTACTTATAAATCATAAATTAATTAGTACCATTTCATAACTTAAAAGAAATAAGCCAAGGGAATATGAAAAACATTGAAAAGTTATATCACAAATCCTAAGGCAAAGAAGCTTCACAATACCTTATGCAATACTCTCAACATGCCAGTTGCCTAATTTTCAATTATATCAAAAGAGCTCAACAAGCTAGCACATTAACCTTTACATACAACTCTGAGCAATAGAACACCTGCAATCGGTCACACGCTTAATATCCTTAACTGTAATTTTCCACTCTATACATGCATTTATATATATACCGTTACTGGTGCCGTGAAAATGTTAACACATTAAAGGAATATGTTGCAGACAAGTGTGGCAGATATGTAGAAACAGAGTAAGATGATTTGATGCATAGCCGACTTGCTATGTCACTGGCAATGACACTGATTTCGTAATCAGTCTAAACATTTGCATTCATCCATCATCTAGTTACGTGTGTAAAAGGGAGCGACTAATTGCTTTTGTAGTTGAGTTTTGTCCGGTTGTGGTCATTCAACCAGTGTCTAGCAGGGCTGCCATATATGTATTACAACGAGTCATGGTAGACAATTATTGTGATTGGCATTTAGTCTGAAAGTTCCAGTTATCGAGAAAACTGGTGCCATGTTGGTGGATTTGAGTTCACCCGGTGTTGAAAAACTGTTTCATCTAGATGCTTCAACATCAAAAGCATTTAAATCGTGTTCAGCATACCCTTTGCTTGGTTAGAAGAACCGTCACTCGCTCTTTTCTGTTGTTTTTTTTTTCTTTTTGGGAGTTCCAGAAAATTCAACAAACTTGAAAAGGAATGGCTGTTATTTGTGTGTATACTTTTAGCCCTTGTTTTCCGTGTATTCCATCGTTGGTTATGGAAAAAATTTATTATTTTGGAAGAAACCCACAAAAATTGATTGCTATCATTACAATTTTTTTTAAAGCGCGCTTTAGATCTTTACAATTTAATTCACAAAAAATGGCCATTTGCGTAAAAGTTCACTTTTACTATGTTTAATTAAAACCACTCTTTGACATTTATTAATTGATAACTGTTGTCAAAAATATGCAGATACAATTAGGAATTTGATTTGCATGTATGATAAATTAGATTCGGAATCTAAAAAAGTTGTATGTGTTAGAGAAAGTTTAATGGAATTTAAATACAAATATTTTTAAAGAAAATTAAATGATGTCAAAAAACATAATTATTTATTAGGGCTATTAATGACCGCCTAATCGGTTAGTCAAATAACAAAAAAAAAAATGAATGAATGAAGCATAAAAGGCCGCTGCGGCTTAATCTGTTTGCATCACTCAAATTGTTAAACCTATCTGCATGCGATTATTTTCGTTGGTTTCTTTCACTTCCACCCTTTTTCACATTTTTAAATCCTAAATATTTACTTTTTAATTATAAAATCACAGTTTTCACAAACTTCACGTGGCTGTTCACTTACGGTTTAGTTTGAAATTTTTTTTTTCATCAAACAGCTGATTGTTTGTTATGGCAATATGTGCTGCCATATTGACATCTTAATTTATTGACTAGTAAAAGTGGTAAATCTATCATCGACCAGATTTTCACTATGCGCCAAATCTTGAAAGAAACCCGCACCACCTCTTTGTTGATTTTAAAGCCGCTTTCGATAGCACGAAAAGGAACTGCTTATATGCCTGCATTAACACCAACAATAATGTCAGCTTAGAAATCCAGCGAAGAATTACCCTTGCCAATAAATGTTACTTTGGACTGAGTAGGCAATTGAGAAGCAAAGTCCTCTCTCGACGAACAAAAACCACGCTCTACAAGTCGCTCATAATACCCGTTCTGCTATATGGAGCAGAAGCATGGACGATGACAGCCGCAGATCAATCGCCCCTTGGATTATTCGAGAGAAAGGTTCTTCGAAGGATTTATGGGCCCCTACGCGATAACGACGGTATTTACCGAAGAAGATTTAATGATGAGTTGTATGAGCTCTACGCAGATATCGACATTGTCCAACGAACTCTCTACAAAAACAATCACTCCATTTAGTTAAACAGACTATTCAAAGGGCCGAGCTCTGCAGTAGCCCTTACTTGGCTTTGTAGTTTATTGACAGATTTAATTACGTAAAATGTTCAATAGTGTATGCATGTACGTTAGGGTGGGTCGTTTTGTATGGACGAAAGTTAACCGATATCGCGCCATCGATTTTTCGATAGGTTTTGGGCTCAGGAAAAAAAAGTTCCGCTACGCATACCCAAAAAAATAATTTTTGAGCCTTCGAAATTTCATTTTTTTGACTTTTTTCGACTTTGATTTTTAAGTTTTTTTCATGACCTACTAAAAAAATTTTCATTTGATTTTAAAATTTTCATGTATACCCTGATCGACCCAAAAATGTTGGCGATAATAGTTTTTTGAAAAAAAAATTATTTTTTGGGTTTTGGGGAGTGTTTTGGTCAAAAAATTTACCCTTTAACCATTTTTTTAAGGGGTTTTTGAGCATACATGCAAAAATGTTTTCGATGAAAACAAGTTTGTCTCATATTTCCTGTCCCACTTAAAATTATGCGCTAAAAACGTTGGCGATAACGTAGTAGTTAGTAGGTCATGAAAAAAGCCTTAAAAATTTAAGTCGAAAAAGGTCAAAAAAATTAAATTTCGCAGGCTCAAAAAACATTTTTTTTGGGTATGCGTAGTGGAACTTTTTTTCCTGAGGTCAAAACCTATCGAAAAATCGATGGCGCGATATCGGTTAACTTTCGTCCATACAAATCGACCCACCCTAATGTACGTACTTTCTAGCAAAGCTACTCGTAATTAGTTTAACCAGCATCTGTTCCAAAATAGCAATTATATGTTTGCTATTTCATAATGTGATTCTGTACAAAAGGCTAGGTAGCTATTGGCTTCTTCATATTGTGTGATTTGTAAGGCTAACGTATGATGAAGAATATAAAGATGTATCATCTCCACATGTAATAAAATTGTAACAGCTCGATCTGAGTGCATTGCAGAAAATTGCAGCAACAAAAGCCAAATAAAATGTTCTTTCGGCTTTATCCTGTCTGTTTTTGTTGTATTTCTTAGAAGGCTCCCGAACAATTAATAGAGAGCGCTTCCTGGCAGTCATTGACCTTGGTCGATTCTTCCATTATCTCAGAACATGAGGTGTTGCAAATATCACCTACATTTCTCGTACAACTTTGTATTTGTTTTAAAAAGCCTTAACTTTTAACCCTGAAATTTAGTTTAAGCAGTACTAATAAACTATCCATAGACAAATGATAAATGAAATCTACCTTCCTTCAAAATTGCATTGTCATTCAGCTTTGTTTTCAAAATAAGCGCCTTAAGTGCATGTAAACGTAGTTGTAATTTGGCAATTTTCGCTGTTGTTGTTATAGTTATTTTTGCGCTCAATGTCTTCAACACAAAGACTATAATTACTAGTAACATATACATGTACATACTAGGAATGCCACTGTTTCCATTTTTACAGTCCCGAGCTTTTCGGGATATGATTTAACAACCCCAGATTTTATTTTATTTGATTCGATTATATTTTATTTTATTTTATTCAATTTTTTATTGTATTTTATTTTATTTGATTCTATTTTATATAAGTTTTTTTTTTTATTTTATTTCAGTTTATTTTATTTTAATTTATTTTATTTTATTTTTATTATACTTTAGTTTATTTAATTTAATAAAATTTTTTTTTAATTTAATTTTATTTTTTTTTTCTTTAATTTTTTATTTTTTTATCTTATTTTATTTTATTTTATTTCATTTCATTTTATTTTACTTTATTTTATTCTATTCTATTTAATTTAATTTTACTTTATTTAATTTTATTTTATTTTATTTTATTTTATTTTACTGTATTTTATCTTATTTTTGATTCTATTTTATATTAGTTTTTTATTTCATTTCAGTTTATTTGATTTTAATTTATATTATTTTATTTTTATTTGACTTTAGTTTATTTAATTTAAATAAATTTTTTTTTTTTAATTTAATTTAATTTAATTTTTTTTTTCTTTTATTTTATTGTATTTTATCTTATTTTATTTTATTTCATTTCATTTTATTTTACTTTATTTTATTCTATTCTATTTAATTTTATTTTACTTTATTTTATTTTGTTTTATTTTGTTTTATTTTATATTCTCTTAGCTTAGCTTGAAATACTAGAAACAATATCTATAAAACAATATAGAATTCAATATCAAAGCAAAATCATATGAGTACCAAAATTTTTTTCAAAAGTTTATAATTTTTAGAATTCTTCTTTGTAGTTTCTACAAGGAATCATTTCGATAGACATAACTTTTGTGAAAAATATTTCTGTTTCCAAGCAAATAAATTTTAAAATTAGCATTAGGAAACGGCAAGCTTTGTTATAGAAGATATCCGATTTAGTTTAAAAAAATCGACTATAATCAAAGACCCATAGTTGCTTGTTACTTGTAGTAAAGGCTCATTTCAATCAATTAAAAAATTTTAAATAACAAAAAATATTTTATATTCCCAAATTTAATAACAAGGGAAGTTGCACTTTCGAAACCTAAAAAATTCCGGAATGCCAGGGTTTGCAGCACTAGTATACACATATCTACATTCATGTTTAAGTATTTATAACTACAAATGTCATTTATTGTGGTTCAATTATGGCATTTATCGTTGGTTTAGCTTTGGATTTGTTTTTGTTTCGATAAAGTTCGTATTTATGTATTGCTTACAAGAATGTTTACACTAAAAAAAAATATAAATGGGTGAGTTGTCAATAAACGGGGTCCCCGGCAGACCACTACTGAAAAAGGAACCGTTTCCTGGTTAAAGTAGGGAACATCTTCGTTTAGTAGTATGATGGGCTCCCGCAATACGTAACACATCTGGCACCGTTCGTAAAGAGTATTTTACAAAAACGTGTCCCAAAATCAAATATCCTGGCAACAGTTAGAACTAAACCATTTCAATGGCTAAGTGATCATCCTGTTTCCAACTACATACATATATTTGGAATCCCGCGCTATTTCAGAAATTATTCGAGGAACGTCATACCTTCTTCAGGAATAGGAATTATAATAGATCAAAAGGGAAAAACAAAAGATAAAGATAGAGTGGAAGTAGTAGATGAATAGGAAATAAATAAGGAAAGCGAAAACACTCGGAGGCTTACCAACTCCGCTTTCCAGTAAATTCAGTTAATTCTATCCCACAGCAACTATTAAAGGAAAAAAAAAATAGTTTTCTCTTCTTTTTATATTGTTTTTCTTAGGCTATAATTTAAACCAGAGGTTATCATTTCACTGCACAATTGTGTTCGCGCAGATCAGACAGTTTGATGCGGGCTCCTGTAGTTACATTGACGGTGGTCTTAACTGGTCACTCGTACTTTTACCAACGCCTTAATTTAAATTTATTATTGATTTAATCTTAACTTTGTCTATCTTAATAATTAATCCTAAAAGGCTAAAAGTTATTAAATTTCAGTAAAAAATTAATTTTCCAGCGTTCCATACAGCTATTTCGCTAAGTGTTTTTAATACATGAATAATATTTACTATAAAACCAATATATATGTGTATCAATGTGAACTTGCGCATATTATAATATTGACAAATTAATATGATAGACCACTTTGTTATTATTTAAAGTGATTTGCAATGGAAAACATTAGTGCTGACAATCTTAAGAAATCATAAATATGTCATAGTAACTTACAACATTTGTCACTTCAATATTTTCAACGCCTTAAATATACAGTGTTGTGTTTTCCTTAGATTTAACATAGCTAATTTCAATTTAGATTTAAAATAATACATTTTGGTAATCTTAAGCTTCCGGTCTAGATATGTCAAACATGCTTCATTTATAGAATTAAAATGTTTTTTTTTTTTCTTCTGCTATTTGTTTCAAGAGCAATATTACGCATAACATTTATGTCAGCGTTATTTCGTACCTTTTTTCTGTCTTTTGATTGGTTTTCACGCTTTTGTGCGGGTCATTACGGTCTTTTTTGTGCATCATTTACTTACGGCCACTTGCTGCTGGGAAAGCAATTAAAATGCTCATGAATTATTTTGTGTTTGAGCTTAAGTCCCTTACCGGATATTGGAGTTTACGTTGGCACTACTGAAAAGGTAATTAAGCTGCTATTAATAATGTAGAGATTTGCATGTCTGTGAGTTTCTAATATATTTGAAATTGAATATCATAAAGCTTATAAAATAGAATGTTGTGAAAATTTAAAACAAATCAAATTTTTGGACGGAGAACTCAATATTTGCTCAAATTGCCATGCATACGGAGAGACGGATAGCCATAACTCAATCGTTTCCTATCCACACTCGGAAAGTTCGATATATCGCACACCTGGACGGTCGAACACAAATACCCTCGTTGTTTGAAGAGACCTTGCTTGCCTCTTCACCTTTTCTGCAAAACATAGCCCATGGGCTTGAGTATCGAGCACCCTGCGCTATTCTTCTAAAGAAAAGTGAAGTGATAAACCAATAACGGGTAGAAAATGTAAAAAAATTGCCTGGCAAGATTTTCCCCTTTTAAATTCGTGGGTCTGCCAATAAAAGTAAAGCCGGCCCTGGCCAGTTTTGAATGATTTTTAAGACAGGCCCTACTTAGTCTTTTCACGAACATGACAGTGAGAGAAAAATTGCATGTCCTCTGAGGTAGCATCGAGCCCGGGTACCTTCAGATCACAGTCGTCTTATCTATCCATTCAGCTATTACAATCAATGTAATCATTTCGGCAATTGAACAACTTGAATTAAATTCACAAAAAATTGTATAATCGACTAAAACTAGGCACTAGAGTTGTGTAGTTCGCTAACGAACTAGTTCAATTGAACGAATCAATTCACTGAACGAACGAACTACTTCTTTCAAAACCTCGTTCAGTGAATATAGTAGTTCAAGTGAAATCATCCTGCAAAATATCGCGGAACTGATCGCTAAAGAGAGTGATCCGATATCAATACCTTTCGTCTACAGTGGGCTACAATTGATCCCAACTTTTCCGTTATAAGCACAGTTGGGATAAGTCGAGTTTAATTTCTGTAGCCTACTTTTAGGCGTTGAAAGTAAACTTGTCCGACCGTACCCGTAAGGGAACAAAGGGAATCTGTCCGACAATACCCTTTTGGGCATGAAAGAGACCATTTAGTATCTTCACAGGACATGCTCAAACAAAACTGGCATGGGACGTATGCTCCTTTGAGACTCAACCTGGACTCATTCTAGACTAAACGCATTTTTTGTAGGAAACCAAGGGCGAGTTAAAATTGCTTTTGCAACCAAACTCAATATAATGTTGAGAAAAACGCTTATTTTATTTATAAAATTGACATTGGCTCTTATGACCACAGTAATTTTTGCTTACCGAGCACCGAAGTTGCACGCCATCATATGTGTCTACGCTTCTTTTTGGTTTCCTAACTTCCTTATCCGCGAATTGATAGGCGATGTTTTGCGTTGTTCTTTTTATTATTCGATGCATTCATTGCTCTTTGATTGAACAGACAAACGACTTAACGAAGTGAGCAACCTAGTTCACTTTTGAAAAAGAACTAGTTTATTTGATCATTCAGCCATGGCAGACTCTAGGCAGAGTTGTCCTTTGTTATAAGTTAAGTATAGATTTTCCTATATAATTTTCTACCGGGTTGTTTTCAAAAAAGAGAGCAGAGCCAGACGCAAAGTAAGTCAATAAAGACTCTGGAATGTGTGACTCCGATCTTAGTAGTTCTTTTAGATTCATATTGCACCACAAGAGCTATCAGGAGCGACCCTGCTCTGTGCACACCTTCGAATATTTTCACGCTCTTGTCCTATCGACTCGTGACCTAAATACTTTCTTCTGACACCTAGAATTAATCGAAACCGCCAGCTCATTAAATCTCTTTTCACATACTACTTAAACAACCTTGCTTAGATATGGAGAATAAAAAAATCCCATTGAATAAACATACAAATTTTTTAAAAGCTTTATTGTTACAAGAAAAACGCCCTTACCAAAATTATATGCCACATTGTATATGCACATTCAAATCTTGAAGGACTACTTACCAGCCTAACTTAAGTGCTGTCACTTTCTAAACTAAATAGAACTGACACTTAACGAAAATCCAGTGACACAACATAAATCTCTTAATTACAACAAATTGTAATTAATTTTATTCAAAGTAAGTGGAGCAAGCACGAGCCCAGCCCATGGCCCAATTGTGCGGGTAGCAACAACAAAATAAAAAACACAAAAAGACTAAATGAACTTTAGGCCTTTCAACTAATGTGACTCAAAGAAAACATCATTGTAAGTAAATGAATAAGACGAAATTGAGTAAACACGCTGAGGCTGTGAACAAAAAATTACAAAAAAAAAATGCAAACAACTGTGGGAGCGTGACGCTATTGTGAATGTGGGTAATAGAAGAAACAGAAGAAGCCAAAGAAATACTGACGCTCGAAATTAAATTTGAAGCCTCTACAAATACTTAAAATAAATATATAAAAACAAATCATTTTGAAAACATTTTGGCGTTTTGGATAAATGAAGAAGGAATGGATATTCTCTAGAACTTCCAAACAATTTTTATTTCCCGTTATATTGCACGCAGAGCTTATCACCAAATTGAAGCTATGAGCAGCACAATGGGAGTAGAGCGCTAACCGGAGTTATGGCATAAAAAGTTTTGTGAAATAATCCACTATAAAAGGGGCGGGGCCACGCCCATTTTAAAAAATGTATATTTTTCGACTTTCTTCGTTCATGGACACTTTGAAAGTGAAATAGAAATGATATAAGCTTTTGTACGCAAAGTGAATGCCTATTAAATATATCTATGATCCTTTTCAAAATCTTTCATATAAAAGTGGGCGTGGACCTTAACCGACTTAAGCCATTTTTTTCTGGAACATTCCTTGTATTAATATAAATATATGTGCTGGTTTTTGATTTATGATTAATATTATATCTAAGTTTGACTTAATCAAAAGTAGTAGGCGCCACGCCCATTTTCAACAATTCCTTGAAAAATGTATTTTCTGCCTTAACATTAATGTACACACACGCAATTTTATCCGTATAAGTGTATATGTGCGGAATAATTACTTTTTTTATACTTTCGAATTTATTCTATATATAAAAAGTGGGAGTGGCTATCAGCCAATTTCACCCATATTAAATAGCGCTCGGAGATGAATGCCAAGGAACCTGCTCAAGCAGCTTCCAAGGACCAAGTGAACCTACTTTTATGTGATTTTTTTCAAATTCTCATGCAAAATTAGGTCTCAGTCAAACAATACAAACATATACTGATGCTAAAGTAAAAATAGCAATTTGCTAAATTCCAGCGCGCGCCCGTCTTAATGAAATCGAAAGTGCCGACATTGTGGTTTTCTAGTTCAAGCATTCAAAAAACATGGTATTGCAGCCACGGTTACCGTTTGCCTAAAATTTTGCGTACCAAAATTCGTACCAAACCGAAAAAACGTACCAAAAATAATTTGCTAGGCATAAATTTACACCGAAACGGGGGTTAATATACAGATGTCATGTATAAACATAAAAAACCTAAAAACATATAACATTTTATTCTTCTAAATATACCCTGTAATGAGTAAAAGTAAATAAATAAATTGAAATGTCCACAAATCCATTAATTTGCTTGCGCATATTCCCCCGATTATAAAACTTCTCTAATTAGGACAAGTATGATAATAATTTTAACTTCATTAGCACTACAGGCTGGTGCTATTTTTTATCACAAACAAATAGTGGTACCTCTTTAGAACTTTTTCTAAAAATATCAAAGCGACGTATGACAGAGAAAGACTCCTACTTATAAGTTGATACAAGTGCTACCACTTCACTTCTACTGCCAGTAAAGCAGGGGAGTGAAAGAGATACAAGACTATGACTAAATAATTTTTGTAGTCATTCAAATGCAGGTTTGATATTTGTAGCAGTGTCATCGGAGTTGCGTTGAAGTAAAAATGGCAAAAACGTACCAAATTTGGAAGTTGCGTACCATAGTACCCGGCGAAAAAATGCGTACCAAAAATGGTACGTTTCGGCCAAAACGGCAACCGTGATTAAGGCCCATCGTGTATTATTTGTGGTTCATGAAATATTAAGCAGATGCATGCTTGGCCTCAAATGTATGTACATATGTATAGTATGAAGCTACTCAAAATAGGTCTAAAAAATATCAATTGCTTCTTACATGAAATTTGGCCAAACAATTGAGAAGTGGCCATAATTCACAAAAACTTATTTCAATACCCAAATCACGTAACAACCAGACAACACGTTGAACTTGAATGCTGATTTAAGAATTGACTCAATTGGGTGTAAGGATTTTTTATGTGATTTTTACTTTTCTTGGTGTTTTTGTGCAGTGAAGGGGGTAGGAGTTTGCTTGTGTTATCTGTGGTATATTTTGGTTAGCATTTTCGTAACTTTCAGAAATGAGCATGTGTATGTATGTATCTGTATAAAAGTACATATGTGTGTGCATACTATGAAGGAATTTTTACTATTCCGGAATTTTTGGGATCTAATTTTACAATACTTATACTCTGCCTATCTCAGATATTGTTTCAATAACGCTCTATTTCAAAGATTGATTCAAAAACGCCCTCTCTCACCTGAAAATATATTGAAATTTCATTGAGATATGACGTTCTTGAACCAAATTTTGAAATAGGGTGATTTTGAAAAAAAAATCTGAAATAGAACGTTATTGAAAAATATTTTGAAATAAGGTGATGCTCCACTCAGCCGTCGATAAGAAGAATATGTATGTAATTGGGTTAAAATTTTTTTTCGTATTCAAAATAAAAGTTATCTTAATAATAGCAAAGCAAAATCAAATAAACAACAATTTTTTTTCAAAAGTTTCGGATTTTGTAGCAAAATTTTTCCAATTGTGAATGGGACCTTTTTATGAAGTTTTTAAATTGCGACAACAACATTGTTGCGAAGAAAATTTATGCGCTTCAGGCCGAAAAATTTAACTGAGTTTTTGTTATAGAAGACTACGTTGAAATATGTAGACTCACAGTTAGTGTTGTTCCGATAACGCCTTGCACTCGATACCTGTACTCATTTAAATTTTGGGTAGAAGCAAGGATACCAAAAAAGTATCGAAGGAATGTAATCGATACCTACTCGTATCCTACTCATGCAAAATTTTATGAAAACGAATCGTGTATTTCTGTCATGAAAAACCTTGGTAATAAAAATGCATCTTCATTGACAGATGTCGCTCGGGGTTAGCATGTAACATGTACGTCCCGGCAATATGCAGGGAACTGCTTCTAATTGGGAAAGAAGTTAGGCCATAATGTAGCAAGCAGATATAACACCGCAATACGGGGCAAAAACTAACAGCTAATTAGACTGAAAGCATTGTGTACCATGTCAAGTGTGATATCTAAGGCAGAGACGTCAAAAATTCTAGAGATTTCGTCACCTGTTTTTTTATATTCTATATTGATCTCATCCTGCATCTCTTTCTATCATTCGTTAGAAGTTAGGAATTAGCTTTGTACCGGATGCGTCGCCATATTAAAGTGCCTTAGATGTAAACAATGACTCCAAGTTGATGTGACTTTGACAGATAACTTGTTTTGATACACAATGACTGAAAGTTTCCGTGTGTAAAACAACAGATTCGCCGGATGCGGCAAAAGTTTATTTGTACAAACTTTTGAAATAAATCATGGGTGTATAAAAAAATTTGGCTGGAATTATTAGAGCAAAAATTGCAAAAAAAAATAGAAAGATTTAACTAATCTACCAGTTTGATACTCGTACTCGATGTACTCGATACCTGTACTTTTATCGACTACAAAAAATCCTGGGTACTTTAGCAGAGTACTCGACTATATACTCGTAGTTACTCGTATTGCAACAACACAACTCACAGTTTCTGGTTAGTTGCTAAGAAGGTTCCGGTTAATTCAAGAAAACAAAGAAAGTTTATATATTCGAAAATATTGCACATCAACAGAAAAAACTGAGATAATTTTCATAAATAAATAAATCACACATATTCCAACTTTGCAACATGGTCGCGAAAATCCTGGAATCGCAAGAAAAAAATACTTGGATTTTTGGTGCCTAAAAAAACACTGAAACCCGGGTTTGGTATATACGACGTAGGCTTAATTTAATATTGCGTTTGAAAGCTCTCACTAGTACTTTTATTACCAGGAACAAAATTAAAATTCATTAGAAATGAGGTGAACTTATGCAAATTTAAATAAATAAAACGAAAATCGCTTGGTCTTTAAACTAAAAAAATAAAATAAGTTTTATTTTAACTTTGAGTTAAAATATTAAAACTAGAATAAATAATTGCCATAAATGTTTGGTGTTACCTAATATTTGACTAGAATCAAGATTGACTAAAAGTTGTTAATACGAAACTAAGTGCTTTCAGCTGCACTGTGTACATAGTTTTACCAATTTTTTCATTCGACGGACAGATGGCGCTATTTACAAAAATCGGTTTAAAACGCATAATTATTATAATCGATTTATTGAAAATTGTTGTTTACCATGATCCAATACTACAGGTCGTGTTAATAGGCCAGCTGATTATTACTTTTGTCTCGAATTTTGACATTACACTTATTTATCAGTACGATTTTGACGTTAAACTCACAAATTACAAAAACAAAATACATGGACAATTTTTGTGTGTCTGTATGTTTGTCGAGCTGCTACGACCTGTTATAGTTGGATCATGTTGTTTACCAACAATAAAATCGATACAAAGTAATAAATATAACAAATGATAATAAGAAACAATAACAATCGATTAAAGTACAAATCGATTAATTATTCACAACCCTAATTCTTATTTCATTCAAAGGCCTATCGCCTGTGCAAAATGCACTCAAAGATACTGCAAAACTGTCAATCCAGTCACTTCTAACAAAGAATGCGCCCTAATAATGGTTTTTCCGAAAATTTCGCATGAGGAATAATTCTACACAGATTTGAACAAACTTGTTGCCAACTTATTTACTTATTTCTTTTTATTTTTTTAGCTTACCGCAATAACATGAGATTGTGTTAATTCATTGCATAATACTTCTAAGAAGATTAAAACGTTCAAAATCAATGAACAAACAAACATACATTATCTATTATCGGCTGTGTAGCTTTTTTACTTGTTACTGGCAGCTTGTGTGTGGGATTTAGAGCTTAAAAATACGAGTAAAAATCGCAGAAAAAAAAAAAATGAATTGAAAGAAGTCGAATGCGCTAATTAAATTCCTATTCAGTTTCTCCATTTTAATTTCAATTTCATTTCATTCTTCATTCGTCGTTGTGGGCGTTATATTTCATGACAATTATGACAATTGTGTCTCGGAAGACCATGCTTAAGCTACAGTCAGCAGTGGTTAAAAGAGGGCAGTTGAGTTTTGGGTTATATAAATATTATCTATTGGAAATTTATTAATTAGAAAAAATGCATAATTTTTTTATTTACTCATAAAATTTATGTACCAATTGCATAAGCTAATGGAGTTAACTAGCGACTAAGGATTCACGATAAATCCATAAAAACAATTTCTAATTAATCAGTTTCTGTTTAAAACAAAGTGTTGATAAATCAGATTCTAATTAATTAGTTGATGAATAATTGTTGTTTACTGGAAAACAATTCATTGATATCTGAGTAACATTTCTGTCTTTCGAGTATTTTTCTTAAACAACAAATGAATAAATATAAAACTAGTAATTGTTTGTCATCATGACCAATATAAATAAAAAATATTTTGTTTTGGTTACGAATAACCATTACCAAGATTTTTTTTATTTTGGTCACTTTATATATACATTAGATATATTATATTTCGAATTTTTTATCCAAACATTCGTTTTCAGGACAAAGTTATCATTTGATATATGTAAGTACATAAAAAGCTATACAGACCTACTTATAAAGAGTTTATAACTAACCAAAAAAATCATGTTGATCTAGACACAAATGACCAAAAAAATATAAAAATCTTGATAGTGGTTATTCGTAACCAAAAAAAATATGTTTCATTTATATTGATTATGGTGACCAAAAAAAATATTTCTTAGGATAATGGTTTAAAATTCCCATTAAATAAGACCTTTACCTCATTTCTATAATAACTGTTACGTCCCTGAAGTAATTTGGTTGCAATTAATTTCTTAAAATGTGATTGATTGGCTAATTAATAGTTTTGACTAATCGCAAATGCTTATTAATAAATTGATTAATCGCACATCCCTATAGCCATACATCAAACTGGTCAAGATGAGAAGTGGAGTCGATGAAGCTGGAAAAGTGTACATTCCTAAGTCACTATACAAAATAAGCATAAGTATAATAACCATGCCCACTATGATATGGTTATTCATGATTGGCAAATAGTTCGTAGGTAAATTGAGATTAAAGTTTTTAATTTGGCAGTACCCACTTTTGAACAAATCAATTTTACAAAAAAATAGCCATTTCTTATCGAAACGCGCAATTGCATATATTTTGATTGGTTTCAACCGAAATGAGATTTCTTGACTCGTTTCTACTACCCCCTTTTTGACTTGCTCGTACTAAATGCATGACTATCAATGGCTTATACTCTTTAATGCTTTGAACGTTAGGATTTCTTGAGTGCATTGCCTAAGCCTAAGACAATGTCGCGGACAGCTTTAATACAAACACACTTCTACTACCAAAGTGTGCCATTCATAAAGAAAAAACGTACAACTGAAGCAAAGATTTGTCAACCATAGCTGCCCTCTTCGAGTGGTTGCATGAGTACAAGTGTTGGGATGTACAGGGTGTTTTTTTTACAGGTTTGTTTTTCGAATAGAGATAAAACTGGCATTTTGTGGTCAAATCTGGCAACTCTAATGTCATTTATGTTCAGTTTGGTTTGCCATTTCATCATGAACAGGTTGACAAAAGAACAACGCTTGCAAATCGTGCAAATTTATTTCGAAAATAATGGTTCAGTTCGCGAAGTTTACCGTGAGCTCCGTCCATTTTATGGTCGACATAATCGTCCATCAGAGCAATTAATTCGGTTAACCATGGATCGTTTTCGCACTACGTTTACTCTATGTGATAATACGCATCCGCAGAGACGTCGAACAGTGCGCACCGAAGAAACAATTGCCGCTGTAGAGCAAAGTGTTGAAGAGGACCCGAATGAATCGATTCGCCACCGTGCACAGCAATTGGAGCTTTGTCCATCAACTTTATGGAAGATTTTGCGCAAAGATCTTGGCTTGCGACCTTACAAGATCCAGCTTGTGCAAGAATTAAAGCCGCGAGACCATGCAATGCGTCGTGATTTTGGTGTATGGGCCGAAAATGAGATTGATTTCGATGCTGATTTTCATCGCAAAATTTTGTTCAGTGATGAGGCTCATTTTTGGTTGAATGGCTACGTCAACAAGCAAAATTTCCGCATTTGGAGTGAAGAGAATCCACATGAGACCCTTGAAACGCCATTACATCCACAAAAACTGACTGTTTGGTGTGCTCTATGGGCTGGTGGAGTCATTGGGCCATACTTCTTCCGCAATAATGCTGGAGAGGCAGCTACCGTTAATGGAGACCGGTATAGAGCCATGATAACCGACTATTTTGTTCCCGAATTGGATGGCATGAATGTGGATGAGTTGTGGTTCCAACAAGACGGCGCTACATGCCACACAGCGCACGTCACAATCGATTTATTGAAGGAAACATTCGATGAGCGCATAATTTCGCGGAATGGACCTGTCAATTGGCCACCAAGGTCGTGTGATTTGACACCATTGGATTATTTTCTTTGGGGATATGTGAAGTCGCTCGTCTACACCAACAAACCAGAAACGTTAGGGGAATTGGAAGCCAACATTCGTGGCGTTATTGCCGACATACGGCCCCATATGCTCGAAAAAGTGGTTGAAAATTGGACCTGTAGAATTGGCTTTATTCGAGCCAGCCGCGGCGGCCACATGCCCGAAATCATATTTAAACAATAATGGCATAAAATTATCCTTCCAATAAAGCCAAATTGATGGACCTTAAAACGATTATCTTGTGTTTTATTTCAATTCAAAGTTCTATACCCCTAAAAAAAACACCCTTTACATATGTGTTTTTTGCAGAATGATAGATGAGACATAGCCAACGTGAAATCGATAAGTCATACTAACGTTGGCTTGTTGGCGGTTACTCGCTTGACAAAACCATTTTACTCTAAGCCGCACAGTCTCAGTCGGGCAGTCGATCAACTCAAATGGACACTACTGTTGTTTTTGTCATGCTCGTCAACAACGTTAAGCTAGCAGGCAACCGAAAGACAAACTCTGCTAGAGGTAAAATCACACTTTAAAATATATATGTACGAAAATATATGCACATACTTAGTCTACGTTAAACATCAAACTATGCAGAAAAAGCACTACTTTAGAACTAAAATACCTAACTGATTTCAAACTAGTACGAAAAAGGCAAAACTTATAACAATAAAAAATCAAAAGTTTATAACAATGACCGATTTTTTTTCGCAGGCACTTAGCGACTTTTGAATAAAATAAATGATTTTTTTTTTTCAAAAATTTCAAATTTCTTTTAAAAAATAGAGCAACCAAAATTGTGAGCGGTTATAATTTTTTTTATTTGCTTATTTTTTGTTGCATTCCATTCAAACATCTTCAAGTGAGCAGAAGAAAATGTATCTAGGATCAAAAGGACAATAACTCTTATAAATTATTTTCACTTACCATGGCTGAACTAGGATTTTTTGGAATCTATTTTGCACTAGTTTGAGCCCGTATATTTTTCTCGAAATGTAATATTTGACATTTGGTAGGACATCACAAGTTAAAATTATCAGTTGGGTATTCCGAACAAAAAAAGATCTTTGGCTAATTACTTCTCCTGTGATTCATACTAATTGTGTTCTAGTTAACAACTAGCTAGTTGAACTGCAGGGTATGTATAAGAGCTCATACCCAACATAAAATATGCATGCAAGAAAGAATAGCGAGAATCTGGTGAAAGAACTTCCGTCAAGCACAAGAGACCATACATACGAGGTGTGTTCAAAACGTATCGCGAATTTTGAATTTTCGCTGGTTACGTATATTCGAATTTCGAATTTTTTGTGGCGTTATGTTGGTACTTATGTCTCTCACTTATGCCGACAAGCTCGGCCATTTTGAAGGTTTAGTTAATTGTTGACAGCTGCATTGCTTGCACGTGTTTTGGATCGTCTTCGATTTTTACCTATTCAAAAAAATGGATCAAAGAACCTGCATTCCGAATGTTGACTGTGGCATACGGAGAAGCTACCTTGGACCGAAGCAACGTTTATCGGCGGTACAAAATGTTCTCAGAAGGCCGAGAAGATGTGGAAAGAAGAACAAAAATTGGCTTTTGCACCACGATAACGCCCCTGCTCACGCATCGTTGCTTGTGCGCGACTTTTTGGCCAAAAACAACACACTAATGATGCCGCAGCCACCGTATTCCCCAGATCTGGCCCCCTGTGACTTTTTCTTGTTCCCTAAACTGAAGAGACCCATGAAAGGACGACGTTACGTTTCTCTTGACGAGATAAAGACGGCATCGAAGGAGGAGCTGAACAAGATACAAAAAAATTATTTTTTGAAGTGCTTCGAGGATTGGAAAAACCGTTGGCACAAGTGTATAATATCTCATGGGGATTACTTTGAAGGGGGCAAAATAGATATTCATAAATAAATAAATCATTTTTGAAAAAACACAAAATTCGCGATACTTTTTGAACACACCTCGTATGCTGATGCATTTACGTTCTCATGTAAACATTGAGGTACATGGATGAGTAACAGTTAGAATGTACAAATGTAAATTAGGGTTGCTTGATAAAACAAAATTTTTAGTGTGTTGGTAGAACCTGTACTTTGTAAAAATTTAAATATCAGTTTAATTAAAAAACAAATTAGTTTTGTTGTAAACATAAATATAAAACATAATATAAAAATTGGCTTAATTAAGAATACTTTTTTTTTGTCTTTTAGTCAATGATAGTTAGAACTTCAAAGCATTTTTTTTTGTATAATTTTTATAATTTAAATCAAAAATCAAAAAATTAAATACACATTATTTTCTGTAAAATAAAACAAGGGAAAAAAATCACATTCGACAATTTTTAGATATTTTCTAGCATTTTGGAGAAAAAAAATTTTTTTTTTAAACTATCAAATATTTATTCCAAGGGTGCACAACGAAATAAAAACAAATGGTTTTTTATATATATATAAAAAAATATTGGTAATCTTTTTCGTTTTGCCAAATACCAAAACGAAAAATATTTAGTTTCAATAACTATTAAAAATTATTAAACCTCATAATTTTGTTTCGCTGATATAGAAAAAAAAAATATATCCAAAAAATTTCGTTTTGTTGTTTAAAAAACTGTCCTAGGTAGATACATATATTTAATATCAAACTTTTTTCTGCAGCGAAAACAAAATCTTCTTAATATTTTTTTTTTTTTTTTTTTTTTTTGATATTTAACATAATTAAAAATTTTTGAATTATTTTTTTCTTGATATTTGTAGAAACTATTTGTTTTTTTTTTTGTATACACACAACTTTCACGATACTATTCATCTCAACAAAATCTAATTTTTGTATTGCTTTTTGATAAAAATAACGTTATTATGCAGGCCTGATTTATTCATTTAAAAAGATGTGGAATAAACACTTTTTATAATTAAATTAAAAATTATCTTTATGATAAAGTACAAAGACTACTAAGCAGAAAAAAAGTTTAAACTCACCCCAATGTATATCATCTATATACATATACATGCGAGGATACTAAGAAAAGTTCGCTTAGTTAGGATTCATTAATCAAGGGTTAGGTATTAACTGCAAAATTGTACCTACCGATGTTTTTTTTTGTAAGCACTTAGCGACTAATAAATAAAAAAAAAAGAAATAAAAAATAAAATATAATTTTTTTCAAAATTTGCAAATTTCCTTGCGAGATTGCAACCAAAAATTTGAGCGCTTATAATTTTTCTGCTTGCTTATTTTTTAGCATAAAACGGTTTAGTTAGCTTCGAAATGATTAATAAAAAACTGCCTATATCTCGTTTCTCGCAGTTCAGGATTTATAAAGTTAGTTAATGCGTCTAAATCTGAACGTTAAAAAATTAAAACGCAAGTATTTGAGAAGTGTGTCTATAAAGAAATATTTTTTACCAATATTTAGGCTCTTATTATGTAAATTGCGACTCTACGCGACACCTAACTTTTTCTCAGGCAAAACAAACCTCTTAAATTTTCAAAGGCGAACAGTAAATTGTGTATATGCAAATTCATTCGTTATTATTAAAACGGCGAGTTTGAGTGTGCTTAAGTGTCACTGCGTTTTATATAATAAGCGTCTAAGAAAAGACAAAAAATATATTTTTTTGTTGCTTTTTTGTACCAACAATTTTTGTTGGTTTTACGGCCTGTACATTTTTAAGTGTTCATGAAACGAGCTCATGGCCAAGAATAATAATTTTTCACATTTTGATTTTTATGAAAATTATTATTGTTTTTATTTTTTATTCTTTTTTATTTTTTAAATAATCATTTTTAATTAATTATTAAAAGCAGTTTTAATTGGATAGAGTAGGAAAAATGTTTAGAGACAACCGCCATAGCTTTTCTTATAGATCCATTTCGAAAGTTGCTAGACTTCACTCATCAGAGAAATTTTAGCACGCATTGCTAACCATTAAGCTAACAATACGCCGATGTCTCTAAACTCCTAATTTTATTCTTCTTTACCATATACATGAACCCCTTCCGCCATCTGACAGTTAGTAGTGTGATCATGATGGATTATTTGGCAGATCTGTTTTATCATCATCAGCAAAACTACCTTACCGCGTGCTCTCGCTTTTGTTATTGCTTTTTTGTACCAACAATTTATTTTATTTTTATTAAAAATTTTTTTTTTTTTTTAATAACTAATCAAACTTTTATTAGCCTACTCTTACATACCTGCACATCCATATTCAAAGTAGAGTAATTTATTTTTCCTGTCTGTCATATCAACTTTTTTCGCTATTTTTACCCTTGAATGTATGTATGAGCACAAGCTTTACTCCATGACCCCACTGTGGCTTTTTGCGTCAAAGTGTCACATGCCATTTAATCTAGCAAAAACCAACGATCAAACGTAAATTCCCCCGTTCAGTCGGTATGTGTTCACGTTGTGTGCACACATTCTCATTTTTACATACTGACACAAGAGTTCCTGCATATTTTTGCTTGTAAGTTTTGTCTCAATCCTTTTGAAATGCTTTGGATGATCACCGAGAGTTACTTTGCTTGGAGGAACTAAAAAACAAGGTTTCGCTTGAGCTGTTGCTCTTATTGATGTTGAGCTTATCTTCTCAATCCATTAAAGGAATTCTTATGATAGGGCGTCATCTTGACTAAAGTTTGGTACTGCTTAGAGAGGTAATTCTCGGAACATTGGCAACTAGGACGCAGTTCCTTCGGGAATCTTGGCTGCGACAAGGGATTTATACGGGTTTTCAATAAACTACAAGAGGGTTCAAGGGGTCAAAAAAAAAATTTGGATGGGAATAATTTCTATTAAAGCTCAAAAATCGACAGTGCTGTTGTTATCACTGGAGACTGGTCTGATATAAGATTGCGACCGAGCTCCTTAAATGTTGTCTGCCATGCGAGATTGTCAGGTTTTCAGACTGCAAAAAGGCCTTTATGCGGTGAGAATGGGCTCATCAGCAATCCCACAAGTCAACTGCAGTTGAGTTTACTTACTGAAAATAGGCACTTTGCTAGATCTTCTAACAATAGCTCATCTACAGCCACTCGTTGTTCCCCAGTCTTGGCTGAACGTACCACGCTCCTAGTTTCTGTGTGAATGCCGTCATTCAGGCACAAGCTCCACCTGTTGCCGAAGTAGAACGCGAACTGCCCAGGGAGACAAGAGTCATGCTGGCCCAACTCCGTTCTGGATACTGCAACAGGTTACAGTCTTACCTATCCAGACTAAACCCCGACATGCCAAATGTCTGCCCTACGTGCTGCGTGTTTCCTCATTATACAAACCATCTATTCATTTGCTCAAATGATCCGCCTCTTCTAACAGCAATTTCACTGTGGTCCAACCCTATTTAAGGCGCGAGTTTTCTGGGACTTCCGTTAGAAAAGCTTGGAGACAATGCTAGGTAAGGGAGATGATGACTAGGCAGGCAACATTTCGCTCATACAACAACAACAACAGGTTTGACGATGTTAGCAGCTATTTGGAAATACTGAAGATTTCCTGGTAGCATTACTTTGGAACGATATTTCGTCATTCCTTGTCAACTTCGGTGAAAGACAAAACGTTTTCGCAGTTGTGCCATCTTCAGTGTCATTTTTCGTCTTTCCCTGGTGAATATAAAAAAAAGTTTTCTCTTTAAAGGTAAACGTCTTAAAATAGTAAGCTGCCGGACCGCCTGAAAAAAATTATTCTGCTATTTTTCCGAAAAAACTGATATATGAAGCTTTGATGTTTTGAGCTTCTGCACGTGCCCAAATAATCCAAACTCTCAGCTTAAAAAATTAAATTCCATCAATTAGGCACACTAAAAAAAAACATCCAATCTTACATATTTAACACGCAATTTTCTTTAGCAACCACCTGCACGCGCCATTCACACAAACCCACTCTTATATGCGCACTAAATACTACCAATCAGAAATTGAGCTTCATCAATTTGAAATCAATACTACGAAATTCCATCACCAAAAACTATTAGTCATACATGCGCACATTCCAAAACATACATATATCCTACTTCCTGATAAACATCCACTCAATGCGTCAACATCAAACATCTTCGTATGTCAACGTTTTTCTGCTCTTTGCACTTATGGCTGTGATGTTTTATTTACGTTTTCGTGTGGGTGCTTTATATTCGCACACAACATTCACTCTATAAATATTGGATGAATGCATCTACACATCATTATGCAATCATCACTACATACCATGACAATACCTAAGTTTACGATAGATCAAAATATACTACGCAAGAATGAGGCTAAGAGAGGATCAAATTATTTTAAAAAATTGTTTCAAATGCAAAGTGATTGAGTGCTACATGAAATGAAAAGCAAATAAGAGGAACTTATGCAATTAATGTTTTATTGCTGATTTCGCATTAAGGTGTATGGTGCGTTGTTTTGGGATTACTGAAAAAGAATCAATTTTTTTTTGACGGTAAATTGGTAGAATGTAAAGCATCGATTCTGTACTCATTTATAATATCGCTGTACAAGTATCGGGTAAACGATAGTATCGAAACAAAAATACTCGATACTCAAAGTATCGATACTAAATTTACAAGATAAATAAACAGTTCGATAAAGCAATGGAAACTTTAAAATATGCATGTTATATTCCAACTTGAGGTTGGCAAATAGGTAATTAAGTTTAATTTCAGCTATTTTTATAGAGAGCTCATTCAGAGTTATATCAAAATCATTATCCTGAACAGTAGCTTGTAACATAAAGTGCTTAATAAATTATTTTTATTCACTGTTTGTACTTCAATGTTTACTTCCGCTTCAAATTTCAGCTTTAAGGTTTTTAATTGCATCTCAAAGCTTTTGCATTTCTTCGAATAGTATTGACTTCTTCCTAATAAAAATGTAATTACTTTAAAAAGTAATTGAAGAAAAATAGGGATCTAATTAAAATTCGACACGATACCGGGATCTAAATGCTCGATACCAAAAATTAACGTTATAAAAGTATCGAGTACAAAATATCGGTATCGAAGAGCAAAAGTATCGATATGGTATCGTATAGTATTGAAATTGGTGTCCTTAGGGTAGATGTTGCAGATAGGATAAAGAACTAAATTTTTTGGTTTAGGTTCAAACCGGTATCTGTCTTGTGCCATATTCAGGGTAAGCGTAAGCTCGCAATACCTCTGAAGGGGAACTAATACATTTTGGTTTGGAAACAAACTCGTTTCGTCATTTTTCCATCTTCAGCGTAATCTTCCAAAAAATGACACTGAAGATGTCACAATTCCGGGTTACTTTTGAACCGAAACTAATTAATTACTATTTAATGGGCATTGCAGTCCATTCAATGACACGAATGTGAAACGAGACTACAGGGGATGTAGGTGGTCTAAGCTATTGATTCCATCAATCACAAATAGACAAAACTGCTGTGGACTTGTGGAATTGATGAAAGCTTACTTCTCATAGCTGTGAACCATACAGATGACAACCCAGTATGTCCTTCCTGACTTGACTCCTCTAGGCTAGCAATCAAGCAAGATGCATATCATTTAAGTCAACTCGAGTACAGTCCTAGACTTTGGCATCCGTCGCCATAACAGTGTCCAGGACCGATAGCAATCCCCCGATCGCCTACTCTTATGGTTGCAGCCTGCGAGTTAGGGGCTTAGAATATGACCGAGTAAGCATACCGGTCGTAAGAGGCGACTAAAAGGGTAACAAGGCTAATGACTCGATGGTTGATCTACGGATATGATGCCTCTCACCTCTCATTACCGATTTTCTCCTTTCTAATGGAAGGAGGGGTGACATAACCTAGAAGGTTGTACTGGTCATACCAAATAGCTACCACGACAGTCGGGCATGTACCGCAAGGGAGTACCGGAGCGCACCGGATTTATATTGGCAAAGGACTGTCACTTTCGGCAACACTCCCCAAAACCTTTGAGAAGGGTTTTTGTCGTTGCAAACCAAACAAACAAGTGGTTCCGAGAATTTCGTGACTCTTCAAAACCTAAACCCGGAATCCCGCTATTGTAAAATAAAAATTATTGGCGCCATATATACCTCCTGAGGAAATGAAGGCCGACCTTCTCTACCAATTTGTGGTGTGCTGTTTCTAATTTTTTCTACAAATTGGCAGGGCCTGCAGTTCTTTGCCGATTTCGAACGGCATCTGTAAAGCAGATAAATTATTGCTGAGAAGAAATTCACTCGGAAAATTTGCCAAACCACTGCCGAGAGGCGAACCCCTTTTTAAAAAAAAAACTTTTCAAAACTAATTTTGATGTTACCTGGACCAGGGCTCGAACCTTGGACTTTTGGTGTGGTAGGCCAGCAACACTACCGCCACACCGCGGCAGACCCCGAAAATCGCCGAATTGTGAAATTCAAAAGTACTGGCTTATCGAGTTCTCCATGATGACTTCTCTAAATAGTATCACATCAGATTATTTGAACTTTGATAGAAATAATACTTTTCCAACCTCAACCCCCACTTCTGCTAGTCATCTTAGGTAACTTGTTGGATAGCTTTAATTTGAACAATCGATAGCTTAAAAGTCTAATCCAATGAATCCGAAAAGACTATGGTAGCTCTATTGAAAGGTTCAAAAGAAAGATCAAATGTGGTTGTTCGCCCTGCCCAATAGGCTCGATCACTCTAAATTGTCATCAGGCTCTTCCAACGGCAGTCCGAGGAAACGCGCAGCTTCCACAGGGTTGGACCAGAGTGATGTAGGTGTTAGAAGAGTAGGTTCGACTGAACAGGAGAAGAGATGTTTGGTATCATGAGGGGGCATACCATATGCAGGGCATGTGTTTGATATGTTGGGGTTCAGTCTGGACGTGTGAACGTTCCCACAACAGCCGGTTCTATCGTACCGGAATGACCCGGGTTTTTTTACCCGGCCAATGGCTGTTATTTCAGTGTAACCCTGTCCAATCTGTTTCGTCCCGCCCTTAAATTGTATTCCTCGGAGCAAACCCTGGCAGCTGGGTTGCTCCATTGTCTCTTGCTACGGTCTGGGGTCGAACCCAACCCTGGACCAAGAGATTGGTTCTGCTGCAAAAATTTATATCAAGTGTGGTCGTCGTCGATACTACAGCTCATCTCCAAAGCCTTATCTTGTGGCCTTTTTTGTTGTTGTAACATCTTTATAACCTCTATCAAGGATGGAAGATATTTAGGTGCTTGATGTAACTCGCAAGGGAGTGATAGACCTGTTAGCCTTAGGGAACAAGGGAATGAAGTTATGTGTTTCTTAACCAATTTTTTTTGCAGGACCCTTCTCTATCAATTGAACGCCTTTTGTCAACACACTTTAAAGAAGAGGGGATAAGCGACCATTTTGTTTCACCTTAGATCAGTTCACATGCTTGAAGATGCCTACAATTGAGCTTCATGGAAAATATAAAAGCTTTCTTCTCCTTGCAATTTCGAAAATTTATTTGCAAAATAAATTCTGAGTACACAGAATCGTTAATGGAATTACTGAGTTACAACAACAGTTAACCATGCGATTATATTCTAAGCGTAAATGCAGTATGACAACACAACGAAGCTCGTACAATTCAAGTGCAGCCTCAACATTAAGAATACAAAATCCTTTCAAAGTACCTGCAGGCCTCCCAACAACTCTTTGCTCTCTGCTCTCGACTTTGTAATGCCACTCATTCACAATAGTGAAATTCTCATACGCTCAAGGTCACCTCACTTAATTCCCTTCAATTTGTTATTGGCTTTTTACAAGCTGCCTACCATTTGCACTTTGCTTTTCTCTACTTTCATTTATTTCTTTTCTTTTCCTTTTTTTTTTTGTTTCTTATTTTGTTGCTATTTTATTGTGCACTTTGGCATTTCAAATGAAATAAATCCAGATAGGCAAGAAAAGTTCCCTAAAGGCCATTTTGCTGCAGTCAAGGAAATTCATTAAAATGCCAATTTGTCGATATTTATTCCCTTTAATTGTGAGCGAGCAGCAAAGCATGGTTTCCGCAAATTGTGACGCCCGCCGCAGCACTCACGACTTTCAGTGAAATGTCTAATGATTGAGTAAGTGCCTCATGTTTGAGAGAAATTAATATTTTTGTTTAAGCGAAATGATGTGGGGGTGTGTCAAGTGGTAGGTTGCTTCTAGCAGTATATACTAGGGTTGTTACGAATGTGGAATTTTAGATGCATGCGAATTCGTTTATCCGCCTTTAGCCGACGCCGATGAGAGAAACATAAATATCTCAGAGAAATGTTTTTTCGAATAATCCAAGGGCCAAACAATCTTCTTTCGACACTGTCTATGTATAGAGCCATACACCAGGACAGGTATTATGAGAGACTTAGGGCGTAATCTCGATTCGTCTGAAGAGGAATTTACTTGTTAGCTGTTCACTCAGTCCAAAGTTCCCCTTATTGACAAGAGTTAAATAAGTCGCATGATAGGGAGTCGCCTTTTTCGCAGACCCGTTTGGTTTCAAACAGCTCGGAGAGTTGTCTCCTATTCTGAAAAAATGGAAATGTAATTCATTTTGAAGCAGTGGCTTTAGAGTGATGCGTGATGCGCGTACAAACATACCGCTGGATACCCATGTTGAAATACATTTAAAGCACATTTACCATTACTAGTTGCGTGCCTGGCGAAGCCTTGTACAACCACGCGGATCTAGCAGGCCCTATATATAATTGCAGCAAGTAGATGCCTGTATTCCAGACGTTCAAGAAAAAATTGAAGCAGTGATCATGTTTAAGCCAATAGAATTCAAATCAACAGTTATTAGAATTTTTGTATGTTTGTCTGTATGTTTGAGCGCGCATCACGCGAAAACTGCGAAATGAAATGGAATGGAACTTTTACCATTTCATTGCTAGGCGTCTAACTTAAAATTAAAGATATCTGTTATTTCAAGAAATGTGTGGTGTACGAGTTATCGATCAATGTGTGGACCAGGGTAACCCAAAATATGTTAGTTCAGTAGGGGTATAAAACGAAGGGTGCTGAAGAGTGCTGAAATGAGCGATGTGATTAGATCCATATCTCAACAAAAATATATTTTCTTTGATTACTACAAACAAATAAGTACTTTTAGGGTGCTGATTTCGATTCCAGATCTAATCTATTTGAAATATTCGGTTCCGGTGCATTGCTCAGCTACACATTTGCATACATACATAGGCACATATTGATAGCAATATATTGTTTAGGTGAGAGGTAGCAGGAATATTTTAAATATTTAATGACACCAATGCTTTAATTCATTATTAATGAGTCATTAATTTTAAATATTGAAAAATTTAGCATACCCGAAGGCGCTAATATTTTGAGAAAATTAATTTACCTTTTTTTTTCTTTAAATAAGTCTCGGTTTTTACTCACGCCCACGCTAAACGTGCCGATAAATGCAGTGAAAGGTGCAAGGCATGATACCTTTCCTTTATTTCTATACAACTTTAATTGAATAATGGTTTATTATAAATTTCAGTAAACTTTTAAATTTAAGTTCACCACCTCTTCACTTAATTATACGCGTACGCACTTCGTTAGCTCAAAGCATATCTGACAGCATTACAACACCTACATACATGTATACATATGCATGTATATAGCGTATGTACATCTTCAACCTACAACTATATATTTAGCTTATAAGAAGCTTATTCGTGCGAATTGTTGAGTAGCTTTTGATATCAAGTCTTTATACCTATACACATACATACATACATATACATTTACATTCACACTACATGCATAGTTGCGGAAGCACGCTGACAGCTACACGATTCCAATGTCAACAACATTTCGTCATCAACATAATTACATGGGTAGGTGAAATTCAATGCCTGATGTTTATTCCTATCCTCAGGATATGTTTTACTTAACAGAAGAAGCGCCGAAAGGACGACGGCATGGATAGTGCACTATAATGAATAGGAGCTGATACAGTTGCTTCAAAGGAAATAATTTCGTGTATATACATACATACGTATATGTGTGTGTTTGTTATGTACATACATAAGTGAGACGGCGCTAATTTATATATATAAATATATAAACGCTTGAATGGCATATTTACAATCCAATTATGCTGGTTGCACGTTTGATGCATAATTAAGTGAACGCGCAATTAAGGGGTCAAACAGTTATAACTTTATTCACGCTACATAATTACATTTGTATTAATATATTAATAGGCGTTATTAACACATTTTTCTACCTTTTACTGTCAAATTACAAAACGGGGGTTTAAAGGCGCCCAAATTAAATATGTGTCAAGATAGACCTCCAGAAAACCAACGTTGACAAAAGCATGCAAATCCATGTAGTAGCTATTGAGTGATGAGAGTACAAATATAACATACCGATAGAAAGCTAAAAATGCTAAGAATTCTTCATTTGGTTTCTGTTACTTGAAGAGAGATCCCAGATATGCTTTTTTGTATAAAATGTTTTATTAACAGACATCAGCGCTTTCCAGTTTCGCCATATGTGCTAAAAGATGTCAAACCTACTTTTATTGTCACCGCTGTATACAAGGAACAAAATAGTTCGCTGCCATAAAAGATTACCTAAACTTTAAGTTAGGCATCTAGCAATGTATCAGTGAAAGTTTCATTAAATTACGAGCAGCAGTTTTGAAGTCATGCGCGTGCAAACATAGAGACAGATAGACAAAAATTAAAAAAAGCTGACTTAATTAAGACATCGAAAGACTTTTAAAACTGTATTGTATGCAAGGATGATCAATAAACTTTATAAAACGGCGGATATAAAAGAGCTTATTGCTTATATATATGATCTCACCTCTGCATTGATTCCTCTTGCGTGAAAGCTCACATTTTAAGCGGTTGAAAAGGTGACTTCCCAGAGCCTTCTCAGGAAGTACCTTCATTCTCTACCCTTTCCCAAAGGAACATAAATAGCACTCATTTATTAATTTCACCACCTAGGATATTTTGACTATTCCGTATTAAAGCAGTGCCGTAATCCATTTTTTAGCGATAACTTATCGCCCACTTACGTTTCCTTCTCATCCTACCTCATTCGGGTGTCGATAGGAAAACCTTCTGAGATAGAGCTTCTGTGTTCATTCACACAACATGACACGATCATCGGAGCTTTTAGGCTTTGATTAGCTGCAATATGGTCATATGTGCGTAAAGCGCATAAATAAGTTTCCTTCGATACTCGCCGCTGACATTGTGCGAATGACCATAAATCTTCCGAGGAACTCTCCTCTTAAAAGCTCGAGTGACTTATACGATTATCATTATTAGGCCTTGAGGCCCTATGTCCTCTGGTGCTTTGGCTTATTTTACTTGAAATCTCGGCCTTTTATTGTATGTGAAAGATTTTTGTAGAATTAAAGACCTCGGTTGTCGCTTTGCTATTTCCGAGCTTAATAATAGTCCCACCACCTTGGTAGAATAAATACTCTTTACTTGCTAGAGCATCGAATAAGCAGAGATTGGGCACTAGCTTTTCGTCTTCTACGCCACACAACTGTTAATTTAGTGTGTCTGTTAGATAAGATAGACAGTGCGCCATGTGGTATCCAATGAGAGTTCGTTTACTTCTCAACCCTTATTGAACGAGTTTTGCACATCTTGGTCATACAATTGCTGCTTGAACTGTTTAGCGTCCCAGTCAATCTTCGGCTAACTTATGTGTGCTTTGGTGAGTCATGAAACCATAATAAGCTGATACAGAATCTGTGAGGCTATTTGTATTTCGTCTCATCCCAAAAAAAAAAATTTTCCGGTTTCCAGGTCAATGAAGTACTAAGCGAATTTATATTGGGAAACTCATTGAGTTGTAGGTATAGCATTAAGTCTCTTCCAACAAATAGAAGTACATTCGATCTAAACTGCCTTTGAGTGCCTTGTCATGCAGGTGGATTTTTTTTTCTAAGATAATCGAAGTCGGAATGCGGCCACATATACTCCAAAGTCGGAAGAACATTGCATGCTCTGCTCGCGACATTTAGAAATGTCACGTTAGACAAAGTAAGAACCTAAATAGACATTTAGATGAGACGTAACCTAAACGGGCATCTCAACATATTACAAATACTAAAAATCAGCGATCCAACCCAATCAACATAAATAATTGAAAGTCAATAGTAAATAGCACATGTTCTTCATTTATTAATACTAGAGAACGCCCAGTGGTTGAAATTCAACCACTAAACTTTATTTTATTTTCATTATTTGCTTACTTTTCATCTGCCTTTTTCCCTTCCTTTCTCTGTCGTTCCTCTCCTCTAACATATTTTCGTTTTCCTTGATTTCTTCTTTTACTCTCTGCAGTCTCTATTTTGAATTTATTTTATTCTTCCCTTTCCGTACCCTTCCTTTCCTTTTCCTTCCCTTTCCTTAAATTCCCCTCCTTTCCTTTCCTTCACTTTCCTTTCCATTCCCTTTTTTTCTTTCCTTTCCTTACCTTTACTGTCTTTCCCTTCACTTTATTTTAATAAACTTTGTTTTATTTTTTTTTAATGTTATTTAATTTATTTTATTTTATTTTAGTTTATTTCAATTTACACAAACCGAACCACAAATCCAAATCAAGCTTCGGTGTTTAACACTCTTTATGAGTAATCATTTATTTTGTTTTTGTAAACCCTGTTTGTAGGTAGCAGTAATGAAGGTTACATATTTGCTTATATTTGAAATTGCTTGTTTATGTCTCCAACAAAG
Source organism: Merzomyia westermanni (assembly GCA_949987695.1). Lineage (NCBI taxonomy): Eukaryota > Metazoa > Arthropoda > Insecta > Diptera > Tephritidae > Merzomyia > Merzomyia westermanni. The sequence continues at coordinate 185,471,568 of OX465289.1, forward strand.
CAATTTTTCGTGCTCTCAGGAGAGCCGCTGACACTGGGCAGCGTAGCCAGTGATCAATGCAATAAAAAGAACTAAAGCAAAAATGCACGACAGGTTTACTCACACAAAAGCTGCGCTGTAGTGCGAATGCTTGTTATTCATTGGTACACTACCAACTCTTCGCATTCACAGTGAGAGCCGATCACACGAGTAATACAAAGTCGTGCATGACATATTTACTCACACAAAAGCGGCTCTATAGTGTGAATAAGTGAATGTGTAGTGGTGTGACTTTTATGTTGAATTTTTTATATTAAAATGGTTTTTTAAATTTTTTTTATTTACGGATAAAAGTACACCTAAAATTTTCCTATCTATACATATATAATTTGTATACCTTAAAATTATAGTTTAGCAGAAAACGGTTCCACATTTCATTCATCTTGTCTATTTATATATAAGATTTATTGAGAAAATTATGCTTTCCACATGTTAACCTTGATAAAAAAAAATTTCAAACGCAAAACATAAACGATCTCCCCATCAAACTAGCTACATGAAAATTCTTTAAACTCCAAACATTCGATTTAGTTGCTTCGGAAGCAGTTGCATACTTAGAGAGCAAATGGATTGTCACATGGCAACTGTAAAGGATTTGCAATCAGACAGAACAACACCAAGCGCAGCAAAGAAATATTCAAAGAAAACTAAACAAATAATCAGACTAGGACGAGAGTTTGTAGAGTTCTGCCAATGTGCTTACATCAGGCTTTTGTATAGCTTCATATATGAGCAGAGTGTGGGTATCAGACATGCACAGGCTGCATTAAAATTTGAATGCAAGAAATACTTCACTAACCACTTAAGCTTTCCATTACCACTAATATTTTAGTTTTGAGTGGAATTTTATTTGCATTATCACTCAAAAGTTTTTTTAGTGAAACCATACTTTCTTTATCAATCAGCGTTAATTCTGAGTTAAGTTTTACTTTAATTATCAGTAAAGTTAACTTTGACTGGTATGTTCTTATACTCAATTAGCACTTTTTTATGTAGTATTAAAATATGTTTGAATGAAAATATGTGTGAGTTTTTATTAGTGCTAATGGAAACACATGTCCACTAAATATAAAGCTGATTGGTAATGGATAGTAAATTTGAGTGTTAGTGAAACTCCACTCAAAGTCAATGTTGAATGACAATGGAAGGTTAATTTCCCTAGAATAAAATTTTGAGTGAGAGTGACAAGAGAATTGCAACTCTATTATTATTTTTAGTGAAATTTCATTTCATTTAACACTCAAATTTATCTCTACATATAAAAAAATTGTAACAGGTCGATGCCTGTCCATTGCAGATATTTAGGAAAAATCAATAGAAATGAACCCTCCTAAGGCAATAGAAGTCAAATCAACAGTTTTTAGAATTTTTGTCTTTCTGTCTGTATGTTTGGACGCGCATCACTCAAAAAGTGGTTAATGGAATTGAATGGAACTTTTACCGTTGCATTACTAGAGGTACAAAAATTTAAGATATCATTTGTTCCGATAGCTCGACTAGTTTCGGAATTATCAAACGATATGTGGACCAAGGTGACCAAAAATGTGTTTGGTACAATATGGGTATCAAACGAAAGGTGATAATAAGTGCTTCAATAAGCGATGTAATTAAGTTACATATCTTATCTGGTATGTGTGGGAGATATAATGCTTCAAATCGGACTCAGTCTATTATAAGTTCTGTGAGGCAGCGAAGCGGGGACGGGTTTACTAGTAATCAATAAATATTTACTTATAACGGAAACTGCCCATCTGTGGGGTTGTATGTACCCAGCACTTAAACGCCAAACTAGTCCAAAAAAATACAAGTACTATTTAATAACTTTCTTAGTGAGATTGCAAATATCATAAAAAATCTAAACTTCAGTCATTCAAAGTGTGAAAGTTTTTAAGAATACTCCGGTGTTCAGACTTGAAAAAAATCCAATGAAGTACCCATGACAGCTGTCATTGGATTGAGCCAAAAATAGTAGTTTTTTTAGGAAATGAAATTGGTCACAAAAAAGTTATGGATAAAAGTTTTCGTCACGTGGGCCGTTCCAGCGTAATCAAACTTTAAACATTTGTATGGATTTCTGATTTTAAGTTTTTATTTTGGAAATTTGGGAAAAGCCGAAAAATCAGTATCGAAAAGGGATGTATACATATAATTAAAGTAATTTTT